>JAQFYM010000382.1:0-72589 GCA_034694785.1 Agrenia bidenticulata
ATGTGTCGTAATGGAGAGCCAACGGTTGGTTGCTACGTTACGACTATGTGTCGTAATGAAGAGCGAAGAGGTTAAAGGATTATATCAGGATTTGTTGTGATCGCACTTGTTTTGCTGTTTGCATTCAAGTTAAATTAGCTCTTTTCACACACGTCTTGTTGAGTGGCACGACCGGCATAATTAATTTTAATCTATTAGTTATCCCTTGAATAGAGGATTGCTTCAAATATAACCTTCCCATATATGTACATTATGCAATTTTATTTCATTAACTGCTCAGGATTTGAACTTAAGAAATAAATAATGTTGTCCTGTCTTTGTCATGCAATCTGAAATGCCTCTAAGTTTATAACTGTTTGCTTGTTGTGCAATTTTGTCGACACCATTTTTGGATTGGAAAACCCTCAAATGGTTTTTATTTCATAGCAATTTGTGGAACATAAAAAGGAATATGAATGTTGAGAATAAATATGTGCATGACCGATACAAGAAATTACTTTTAAACTTTTTTTTTTAATTTTCGGATAATGCTGGGAATTTGAAACTTCAACTTTCTAAATCAAATCAGAACTTTGAGTTTGATATCCGAGAAAATCTACTCATGAACCTTACTTATGTCGATTTAACATGGAAAGTCTTGTGATGTCTTGAACTTTTTAAAAATCGATTGTCCAAAATTAATTCTCATACCTTGAAGTTTTTATCATTATTTTTTTTACATTTGAAAGTACATTTTTATCATTCTTATGGAGTCTGAACATGCTAGTGGTCAGTGAAGGAAATATGATCATGAACGTGGTGTGCATAACATAATTAGCATACGAATGATTTTACACATTAGGTGTGTACATATCTATTCGTATAATTACTCTATTATGATCCAGATAAGTTCAAACCTAATAGCTTCTGTTATTCCTCAATTAGGCTTGCTTCTCCCCAGTGAAATAAATAATATTTTAACGAGATCAGTTCTCTCGTTATCTAATTCTCCAACTTAGGGTCAGTTTTAGTCAGTGAGGCCTAGTTTACATTATCAGTAAAAATCATGGGGTCTCAGTAATTTTTAGAATCGTTTCAAATTTATCAAATAATGAAGAAACAAAGTTTTAAAAGAAGTGTTTCCTACGATTTGAAGGATGAGGTAAGAATCCATTTAATCTAGATTTATAAATCAGCAATTTTTGACCTTATATCTATTAATTTGGTCAAGACCAAAGACGACGATAAAAGAAATGGAAAATCTCCCTTTAAAAAATTGGGCTTCAACAATCCATCATATGAGCCAGAGGTACGAACTGATTATTATCTGTAAACGAATGCCGATATTTTCAAATGCATGTTAAAATTGAAATATACTAATGATAACGGCTGTAATTTACTAGTTGAAAGAGTTTGTTATAGAAGGACTCAACGGGGAAAAGCGACGGTCCAAAAACCACCGATCAGGATGGAATGTAGACGAGCATCGAATACCTCTGGTAGAATTAGCCTTACGATATGGAACGAATCTAGCAACGGTGCTAATAAAATTTACCTTGTTATGCAGTTAAATAAAATTAGAGCTATAAAGCGTTAATTTTAATTTCAATAATTTTTAATTTTCCAGGGTCTATGTCAAAGCCAAGTTGAGATAAACAAAGAGAAATATGGAGAAAATTTACTACGGCAAGTCAAAAAGAGGTCTCAGTTGAAAAAGTTTCTAGAAAATGTTCTTCTCGGGCTTAATCTACTATTATGGATATGTGGGATCGTGAGCATCGGTACTTATTTGTTTCAACGATTTTATACTGGGGATTCCGCCCCGGATAATGTAGGATAATGAATTTGACTTATTTAACTCACTTCAACAAAGCTATTGTCATTTCTTCATATGTTATTTATTATAAATGATCCAAACCTTCATTATTTAAAATCCTTCCAGTTATACTCAGGAGTATCTCTCATAGTGGTGGTGGGCGTTGCCGGTACCTTCTCATATCGAATCGAATTCGAATCGAATCGAATTATGGAATCGTTTAAAACAATGGTTCCCCAGTTTGTCATAGTTATTCGGGATGGGCAACGGTTCCAATTAAATGCTACAGATATTGTCGTAGGGGACATAATCGAGGTACCGATTTGAATGTAATACATACATTATTAATATTCTTACACGTTTATATAATTCAAAAATGTTTTAGGTAAATTATGGAGATAAAATAGCAGCCGATATTCGAATAATAGAATGCAACGGATTAAAAGTCGACAATTCGTCTATAACTGGGGAATCGGATCCACAAAGGCGGAGCATTCTCTGTACCAACAAAGATCCGATGGAAACTAGGAATTTGGCATTTTTCTCTACCAGTGTTATTGAAGGTAGAATGAGTTTTATCTTACCATACTTATCGAGGATGGTTGGAAAATGTAATTAGTCTCAAAAATAATATTTATAATTTATAACTTACAGGGACCGCAAAAGGGCTGGTCATAAAAGTTGGGGAGTTTACATTAATTGGCAGGTTGGCCTCTTTAGCTTCATCCGTTGCTTCCGTCAAAACTCCAATTGCAGAGGAAATGGATCGTATCGTAAAGGTCCTGAGTGCAATTTCTTTATTTTTTGGAGTAATTTTCTATGGAATAGGATTATCATTGAATTATACATGGATAGAATCCTTGTTTTTTGTGATTGGAATCGTGGTAGCAAATGTGCCTGAGAATTTAAATGTCACTTTAACAATCATCCTCGCACTCGCTGCAAAGGATTTGGCTAAAAAAAACTGCCTTGTCAAACAACTGCATGCAGTTGAAACCCTAGGCTCCACCAGTGTTATACTTTCGGATAAGACAGGGACTTTAACACAAAATAAGATGTCGCTGGTTCGTGTAATTACTGTATTATGATCCAGATAATTCCAAACCTAATAGTTTCTGTTATTCCACAATTAGGCGCATTTATATTTTAACTCTAAGATCGCGGAAGCGGACACACAAGAATTTGCTACAGTGGATGGTAGTTATAATAAAGATGAACCTGGCTTCATGGAAATTTCTCGAGTTGCAACGTTATGTAGTCGAGCGAGGTTTAAACCTGGACAAGATGACAACATCCCTGTACTCGTAAGGAACACTGAAGGAGATAGTTCGGAAGTTGCAATTCTTAAGTGCATGGAGCTGCAGTTCGGAAATACTATGACCTATAGAAGGGAACATCCAAAGGTTTTCGAGATCCCTTTTAATTCCATAAATAAATACCAGGTATCCGTGCATAGTATGTCGGATCCTGCAGATCCTCGATATTTTTTGGCTATGAAGGTAACCTCGTGTGCTTCTTTTTTTAAATTAGCTGATGAAGTTGTTTCGAAAAATTAAAAGTCGGATTTTTACAATAGGGAGCCCCTGAAAAAATAATGGGAATGTGTTCAACAATTTTAATAGGAGAAACTGTTCAAGATCTGGATTTGGAAGCTAGGGAGAAAATACAAATTGCATATGAACAATTGGGATCACTAGGCGAACGAGTGCTAGGTGACAATTCCCGTTATCAATGAAAACAACATAATTGAATTGAATATAATAATGATGATGATTTATATGCATAACTGCGTATCATTTTTCATGATAGGATTTTGTGACTGTCGTCTACCCTTGGATAAATATCCTCCAAACTACACGTTTGACACCGATGATGATGAGAGCATTAATATTTTGAAGGAGGACTTGCGATTTGTTGGGCTAATGTCTATGATCGACCCACCAAGAGCAGGTCCCTTATGAGTTAATCATACATTACGATAAGGATTGTGAATCTCCTTCAAAAAATTTATGGAATTGATTTTTTATGACATATATAGCTGTTCCAGAAGCGGTAATGAAATGTCGATCTGCTGGCATAAAAATAGCGATGATCACCGGGGACCATCCAATCACGGGTAAGTTAATTATAACTAAAGTGACGATTTGGAAGGGAAATTGGTACATTGAAAATGCGTAAAGCAAATTGAATACAAGATTAAGAAATTCAACTATTCTAACAGCAAGTGCCATTGCAAGGGCTGTTGGAATAATCTCAAAAGGTAATTGAATTCTGTCAACAACGGCTTAACATAATCAGATACTATCAAAATGGAAAAGATTATTTATTTTTGAAAACATGCGAACTATAGGCAATCAAACCGCTGTGGAGATTGCATTCGAAAAAGGTATACCTTTAGAAAACGTGGATAAGGATGAAGTGAAAGCAGCAGTGATAACTGGTTCAGAGCTGCAAGACATGACTTTTGAACAGCTCCAATGCTTCATAATGTAAGAATAAGTTTGCTCTTCGCATCAACTACAGGTACATATGCTTTGTTATAATGTATGTTTTTCAGGTTGTATGACGAAATTGTTTACGCTCGTACATCTCCGGAACAAAAATATGAAATAGTGAAAGCTTACCAGAAACTTGGACATGTTGTTGGTAAGTAAACAGTGTAAATAATATTCTGTATATGCTAAGGGATGCCAAACAAACGACTATGACTTGATGTTATATTATTCCGAAACCTTTTCCTTTAAGCTGTAACAGGAGATGGTGTAAATGATTCCCCAGCGCTTAAGAAGGCAGACATTGGAGTAGCCATGGGTAGTGGGTCGGATGTGTCAAAAGAAGTAGCTAATATGATTGTATTAGATGACAATTTTGCCAGCATTGTTAGTGCCATAGAACATGGACGAAGGGTAAAGTGTTGTTTTATTAATTAATGAATCAAATTAAAAATCGCCACGACCGGTGTAGCATGTAGTACTCTTGAAAGTGGGAATTTCTAAAAGAGTTTGAAACTGTTGGTTCCATGACCGTAAAACAGATCGTAGGTGGGCTTAGTTAAATTTTGGTCAGTAAAGGAACAGAAGATGTTTTATCGTCATAAAATATTCGAATCCCCATCTGTCTCCAAAATGCACTTTAGTCGGGGTCAAATTTACAAACTTTTCAAGCTGTTTAATCATTAAATTAAATTAAAGTGTTTATTAAATTATAGATATTTGACAACTTGAAAAAATTAATCAGATATACAATGGCTGATAATGTTGCTGAGATGTACTGCTACTGGGTGTTTATTATCCTCAGAGTTCCGCTACCAATGGGTACAATTGCAATGTTGTTAAGTACTTTGGCGTGTGATGTTTTTCCTGCTGTTAGCTTAGGTAAATGAAATATAAAGTAATAGATTTTAATTTTAAAATAGACTAACAGAACATTTATTTAAAATATTTGTTGTTACTTAGCTCACGAGTCCGCGGAATCGGATATCATGAGACTGAAACCTAGAGATCCGAATAAGGATGTTCTGATAACTACTCAAATGCTGTCATACGCTTATGGACAGGCAGCATGCATTGAAACATTTTCAGGATTTTTTGCCTATTTTGTAACATTTTCCTGCTATGGTTGGCTCCCTCAGCAATTGATTTTTCACCAGAGCCAATACGAAGCAGAGCATATAAATGACCTCAAGGACTCTTATGACCAAGAATGGGCAAGGAATCAATTTTCATTTAAGTTTTTAAAGTATTTAAAGAAAATTTAATTGGTTGTTCAAACTGTAGACTTATGAAAGTCGAAAATCATTGCAACTACAGGCTCAGACTGCATTTTTCCTGGCTTTGGTTATGTGTCAATTTGCGAATGCAATTTGTTGCAAAACAAGGAGACTATCGGTTTTCCAAAAAGGAATGAAGTAAGATATACTACACAAATATTAGAGTTTCAAAAAATGAAAGCTGGAAATTCATAAAAAAATTCTTGGTTGTATGCAATTATAGAAATTGGCTACTGAATTTTGGACTAGTAATGATGATTGCCGTGGCCTGTTTATTCATTTATACTCCTGGATTAAACACTGCAGTTAATTTCATGCCTCTTGGGTAGGTCAAAAATTGAAGTTTCAAGATTCTAGTATGATAGTATTGGAACGGTTTATTAAAGTAATTGTTTCCTATTTTAAATTAATAGATACGAATCTTGGATTGCTGGACTACCATTTGCAATTTTATTCTTTATTTATGACGAATTAAGAAGGTTGGCAGTTCGAGAAGGAAACAATGCATGGGTTTCACATGAGTTCAAGACCTAAAATTAACTTAAAGAAATCAAGTCTATGTCCCTACATGTATGATGAATATTTCGAACAAAATCTTATTGTTAGCTCAATGTTTTTTAAACTACATTCATGTTAATTTATTTGTTGCCATACACAGTAAATATTGAAGTAGTTTGTTTTGGCATATAGTAAAGATTGAATTAGTTAATTTTTTAATTTCCATTAAAAAACGTTCCATTGGATCCTCTCTTGTTCATTGATTTAGATCTGCTTTATCAGACTCCTTTGCAGGTATGATTTCAGCTTCAGAAGGATCAATCCTCATGCTCTCACGTATTTGATTTGATGGGAATAGTGTGTACTTGTTTGCAAATTTATTGATGTATTTGAAGTACTTAAACGTCAATTGTTCAGTACTTTTCTTCAACCCTTTCTCATCTCCAGAAATCTTCCTTTGCTTTTGCATGGGCTGTTGGGTCTTGAGCTTCCGGACAGTTCCAGTTACAGTACCAAATACGATGAGATATAGCCTGTAAAGGGCAATGGTCTGACAGTTCTTAATTTGGAAAAGAGGAAGAAAATAGCAGATATCCCACGGAATCCCAAATTCTGTTTCGCTTTCGATTGGGATCTTATTCTTTACAGGGTAATTTCCAAGAGATCCCACAAGAAATGTCGCTACAAGAGTGCCCACGCGGATCTGAAACAAAATATATTAACTTCATACACAATTCATGATGCTTAAAAGTTTTAAAAGGGTTGATTATATTACGAACCCATGCCCTGGCAGATGTAAGCCCTTGTCCTTGCTCATTTTTGCCATCTTTCTTGTGCATTAAATACGCAGAGACCACCACCATTACTGACATAAGCAAAACAGTGTGAAATCCCCTTATCATATTGAATGTACAAAGAATGGACGGAACAAGAGCGTGCACAGTAATTTTGGTGAACTCGGTTTTCTAAATGTAATCAAATGTACGAATTCGCTGAATTAATAAAATAATAATAAATTACACAATTTAAGTAATAGAGTAATTAAAAATTTTCTCACGACAAGTTTAACCACTTGATTCCACCCGAGCTCCACAAATTCCTTTCTGACATTTCTCCAAGTTCCATAAATCGAGTCCCTTGCTTTGATATGATTCATATCAGTGACCGATTTTTTGATTGTTCAAAAATCTTTTTCATTAGCCGATTTAAGGTTATTCAGTAAAAGTGCTTGGGGAATAATTTTCCGCTGATATTTGACAAGGTTGATTGGAAATATTAGGGGGAAACTTTACCAAAGATTGCAAAATAGAAAAATCACTATGGTAATCAATTTTGCTTTTGCTTCCGAACCACACTCTGAAGTTATTGGCCCCAAAAGGGAAATTCCCAAGAGCAACAAACTTTCACATACTCGAATATTCATTTTTGCTGCAAAGTTCAATCCTAACAAATCGTTGACTCAACTGAACGTTACAAACATTTGATGACAACTTGAGAGCATTTCATATAAAATGTCATCCATGAGTTCAAAGAAAGGGGATGCTAAATCGGTACAGAAAGATGATGACGATGATGATGACGATGGAATCGAATCGTTTCATCCGAGTCTTTGGCGAATGCCACTTATCAGCCCATCAATCCCCATGATAGCTGTGAATGATGGTGAATTGAAACTAGATGATTTTGAGCCCCCATCAATAAGTCGAACCACCACAGCTGAGTCAAGCGATAATCTTGGGGAAATAATTACAAGCTTTCAATCAGAAACAGAAAAAGAGCGAGAAGAATCCTCATCATCGGAGGGTGATAGACAAGAGAGAATTGTAAGGTATGGAAAAAAGGACGCAGACACCGGTATCCACCACCACCTAAAATTCTGGCGTAGAAAGCTCCTCGTATTAGTGTGGCTAAATTTCCTAATGAGATATCGGCGACAGCGTTTTGTCACATTTGTGGAACTTCTATTTCCAGTAATTTCCCTGTGCCTGATTTGCGTGTACGGTACTTACTAATCAAAGTTTAAAGATGATAACATAATCTGTAGCAATACAATCTAAACTTGAAACTTTCTTGTATCCAAAGTGGGTTGATCCTGAACAATACTTGGAAGGTTCAATCAGCAGATGATGAACAAAAATTGGCCAAGGGTCATCCATGTATGAAAATGCACTTACTTTATCCCTTCATAATTACTTTGAGCAAGCTCAATAAGCATATGAGCATGTAATCATCTAATTTCAGTTGATCCATTTAATCCAATGGCCAAGTCTGTCCTGTTCAATTATGTTTGCTCCAATCCGACAATATGTGAAATTAGTACTATAAGAGAAATTTATATTGTCTACTCCCCTAACAACAGTTTTACCAACTCTCTTATGGACGATGTTCGAACCACCTTGGGATTTGGTAACAATACGGAATCTTCAGGATTTGTATGCACAATAATTCAATAGGAATGTATATTTTTTGTACTTTCATAAATCTGAATTTGTTCAATTCAAAATCTCGTTAAAATCATCCTTAGTTTGGTGTCTCGAATCCCCAAGAAGTCTATAAGCAAATGCAACAGCATTGGCTGAAGACTGATCCAGTTCCATCAGCCAGATACCCAGCAGGAGTTATTTTTTCATTTAGTGATTCCCCTTCGGATGAATTGGAAAAAATTGAAATGGGTGAAGCTATTCCTCTAAAATTAAAATATACTATCAGAACTTACTACCCTGAGATATCAAACACGGCTGAAAATTTTCCTTTCGTGGAACACATTTCCGGTCCCCGTAATCGACATGAGGGTACATAGCTTGACCGGCGTGAATAATAAAATACCTATCTCCCAAGTTAATTTAAATGATAGTGAACTAAATAGGTATTGAAAACTTTACTTTTGTACACAGCATCTCCATACATTTACACGGGTTTCGCAGGGATGCAACTGGCAATCGATTTTGCATACTTAAAGAGAGTTAAAGATCATTTGAAGGCCTTGGGTTTCCCTAGGGTTCCTATTCTCAACACGCCTGTAAGTCTGCACCTGAAATCACATGAGTGTAATAAGTCGTCATGTTGATCAAGAATATCAATAAAATAACTATAATACTTTAACACTGATTTGCTTAGGTGGAGGACTTGTTTTTAAATTACGAAAATTCACTACAAGTTAGGATGTTTGAGTATCCCTTCTTTTTGGACGAGGCTGATCGACTTCGGTAATCAATATTTAAAGTAGTGTGGTCATCGAGTACTTTGAAGGTTTTGAAAGAATTTGATGTTTACAGAGCTTGGACTGCAGTCGTAGTAGCTTTCATTATGAGCTACGCTTGTACCAACTTTTGTGTTGTGCAGGATTTAATCATTGATCTTAAGAGTGGAAACACAGTAAGATCGTTAAAAACGATATTTTGTCTTCTACGAACTGTTTAAACAAATTGAAATAATGTTTAGGAGCTTTTAAAGCTACATGGACTAACTCCAGCACTTCATTGGATTGCTTCTGGGATAACGACTACCTTAATGAGTTTCTTCACTACATTTTGCATGGCCCTAATCCTTCATTATAGCTTCAGTTTCCATGCTGTGATCAAATATCAGCATCCATTGATCATTTGGCTTTTCCTATTCCTCAACGCAATTGCCCAAAGTTGCGAGAATTGTTTCTTTGCTCACTTTTTCAAAACTCGTAAGTTGTACATCAGGAGACTAACCGTAATAAAATATTTCTACATTATCGATATAAATCCTAAATTTAGCAACAACGGGAGGTATGGCTATTTTACTTAAGTGTGTTGCAAGTTTCTTATTACCCATGCGACTATTTGATCACGGCTTGCTGTCGAGGCTTCCGAATATGATACTCTGCCTTTTAATGCCCCAGTGGAATCTTGCAAATGGTAAGTTGATAAATTGATAAGACGCTAAATTATGTAGCCATATTGGAATAATATTCTTCATGAAAATATTGTTTACTTCAAGGAATCTACTCTTACTTGCAGTATGAACTATATGGTAAGTTCAGAATATCTCAAATATAAACGGATTATTCTAAAAAATCATTCCAATATACTTGCAGAAGAAGGTCTCCACTGGTACGATTTCCCCGTATTGATAGACGTGGACAGATACATAATTGTTGCAACTCATATATGTTGCATGATATCCGTATACAGCATTGCGATTTTCTTTTTGATGACTGTCTACGTTGACAAAGTATTTTCAAAAACACACTCCCCTGGACTTAGTTGGAGCTATTATTGCAAGGTGAATAAACATGGTGTATTTTGTTACTATCGCAGATGTATTTCCCATTAGGAATATCCGCAATTGTAATTTTCTGCAGAGATTTTGGAAGCCAAAACTGGAAAATTTGAAGCCTAGTCCTCCAATAGATCCTCGTGAAATGCCAAAAGTCTTCGAAAAAGCCCCTCCAGATCTAATCTGCACTACAAGAATACGACACCTTTGCAAGACCTATGAGTCTGAAAGGTCGTATGAAATAGCTCTTGATAATATAAGCCTTGATATCCACGAAGTAATTTTTTTAGATAATACTTTCCAACAATCGAGTACTTAAACTCTGTTTAAAGAACTCACGGGAAGTTAGTACAAAAAAAATTGTACTATAGTACAAAAAAAAATTGTACTGGCCGTAACAAAAAAATTGTACTGTAGGAAGTTAGTACAAAAAAAAATTTGTACTGGCCACAAAAAAAATTGACTTTGACAACTGACCGGAACATATCTGATAACATAGATATAAAGCAATGAAACTTTGCAAAATGGTTATTTAGATAATAAAATGTGCTACTAGTCGAATATGGAATTCATAAACCAAACAAATGACCCGACGGGGTCAATCATAGAAGGTTTTATAACCACAAGCCTATAGTTCTAAAATTAGGTATGCCTTTAGCTGGTTGGAAAATTATTATTATTATTAGTAAAAAACTTCGGAATCGGTACTAAACATTATTAAATTAACCTTTATCAAGGTTTTTTAAATTTGATTCTTAAAAGTTACTTCATAAGTGTATGTAGTTTGGTGCTTGCAAGCACTCGCAGTATGGATTTTTTATCGCCAAAAATTCCGAAAATAATCTTTGTCGCCATTTAACCGCATGTTAAAAGCATATTGGTAAAAAATTCCTAATGGATATTACACATTATTAACCAATCTCAAGATTTTAAAAAGCTGTTTCTTACGAGTTACTTTATTAGTATACAAAATTTTGTGACCCTAAGTGAATGCAGTATCTATTTTTTATGAAGGTTGATGTGTCACCCCATTCAGTTATTTTATCTCTTAACGATATTTGGACATTTATTTGGAAAAAATTATGGAATTATTGTTTTTATCGGTAGATATTTACCACGGGTACATATTTACCGACTGCCCTGAACACCCTCCTTAATTGTGACCCGACTTGGTTTCCTCTTCGATAGTAAGCTAAGTTAAATTTTTTTTATGTTACGGGCAGTACAAATTTTTTTTGTTGTGGCCAGTACAATTTTTTTTGACGGCCAGTACAAATTTTTTTTTGTACTAACTTCCTACAGTACAATTTTTTTGTTACAGCCAGTACAATTTTTTTTGTACTATAGTACAATATTTTTTTTGTACTATAGCACATTTTTTTTGTGCTATAGTACAATATTTTTTTTGTACTATAGTAGTTTTTTTTTGTGCTATAGTACAATATTTTTTTTGTACTATAGTACAGTATTTTTTTTGTACTATAGTACAATTTTTTTTTGTACTAACTTCACGCGAGTGTTTAAAGAACTCACCTAGTTTGTTTTAAAAGGGAGAAATCACTGCTATCATGGGAATGTCCGGTAGTGGAAAGACAAGCCTTCTTCATTCCATCGGAGGATTGATTGAACCTACAAGTGGATATGTAGAAATAAATAACCTAAAAGTTCATGAACATTCAGATTATCTGAATAAGTTTATGTCCATTGTGCCTCAAAAATGTTCACTGTTTTCGACATTATCGACGGAAGATCACGTCAGATTCTGTTGTATGGTAATAACAAACGTCACGTTATCGAAATTAAAGTTTCGAAAATATATATGAACGAAAAAAATACAATTAGATTTCTGCACTCTAGATTCACGGGATCTCTTATCGCAAATCAAAGAATCAAGCCAAATTACTTCTACAGCTTTTCAACCTCGGTGGATTAAAACGTCATGGACATTTGTGGCTATCCGAAACTCAAGTTAAAAAGTTAGCAATGGCCATGGCTTTGGCTAGTGCTCCAACTATACTACTTCTAGACGAACCCACCAAAGGAATGGATATTGAATCCTCCAAGCAGTTCTGGAAATATCTTCAGGTAAGTTTTCTAAATAGATAAATAATTGTTTAAAAAACATTCTCTAAAGTTCCTCATTATGTCATTGATAGTCCTTGAAAGTGAAACGAACAGTTATAATAGCCTCATCAAGGATGGAAGATGTAGAACTTTACTGCGACAGAATGGCTTTGCTTTCTAGGGGAAAGCTTGTATGCTATGGATCGCCAGCGAAAATCAGAAGATATTACGGTACGTACATAGCAAACTTCAGACTTGGTTCATCGGGTTTGCTGTTATTCTGCAGTGAAATAAACTCCTATAAATTCTTGTGGACTTCTAGGCATTGGTTCCGTAGTAAATATGCGAGAAGAAGGCGAAGAAATTAATACGGATCTTGTGTTAAAAATAATGACCTCTCAAATCAAAGATTACGAAACGTTAAGTCCCATTGGCTATGAACCGCTTTATAAAACACACCGATATCTTCTACCATTCGGTGAACCTTATGCAGCCCTATTGGAATTACTAGAAGATGAAATGGAGCATTTGAAAATCTCAAAACTTTGGGTTTCACGAGCTGAAATGGGTTCAATTTTTTATAAAATATCTCTTTCCAGAGGTATAGAAAAAGTTTTAGCTGCAAAAGAAAGCTTCATTGCTAGTGATGTGTCAAAGGGATCCATTGAATTTGGTCACAGTATGTATCTTCTGAAGTACATATATAATAATTCGAAAACAATTAATTTTATTTTCCCTTATAATTACAGTTGTACAAATGGCTGGTCAAATAGAAGATTGTGAGTTGAACCCAACTGCTGGGAAACAGTTCTCAGCCCTTTTTATTAAGAAATGGCTGTCCATGATCCAAAGGCATCCATTACTTGTTAATGAATTCATCGTTCCCTTCTTGCTCATGATTATCGTTATGCTCTTCTCACAAGACTTTCTCCAATTCAAACCCGAAAGTCTTGCTCAGCCTATTCACATTGGAATGTACAAGAATACACTCACTGCAATTCGTCCAGCAAGTGCCACTTCCTATAGACAGGTACGATGCCAGTTTCAATACGCTGTATTTCCTTATTTAGCTATTTTGGAGATGGGAACTTTTAAAAGATATGAAATATGTCGAACCCATTACAGAATTGGTTCAACGCTTTCTCAAATGTTTTGAGCGGAACGACCACAGAACATATTGAGTATGACCAGAGCATGCCAGCCTATCTTGAAAAGGGTAGACTACACCATTTAGGAAACTTTCGGAAGCAGACTATAGTAGCTTTCGAAAGAGATGAACTCACTACGACAGCATACTATTCTGGCAATTCTTACCATTCTTGCCCAATTACTCTGAATACTATGGCAAATGCTTTTTTGTACATTATAAGTCCAGACAAGACATCCCCGTATTCAATTCGAATAAGCAATTTCCCTGTGCACCAATACGAGGTATTACTTTTTCTTTTCGTTGATATGCTTTCTCTTTCGGAGTAGAAAGTTGTGAATAAAATTCCTACGGTCAATAGGGGTTCTCTGCAGGCTCTACTCAAAGTAATTCTACTACGACTTTTGGATTTTTCGTTTCATTCATACTAGCAATGATCGCTGCTGCTGAATTACGGTTACCAATTCTGGAAAAACATCATGATGTAAGTTCAGCTACGAGTTTGAGATAAATCATAATATAAAGTAATGACTTTATATTAAGGAATAAATTAAAATTACAGATAAAAAATATGCAATTTATGGTCGGTGTTCACCCTACCATGTACTGGTATACGAGTTTCGCAGGTCTGATAAGCCTACGAAATATTAATTTAAAAACTCGATTATTGCTTACTATGTGTATTCTGTTGTGGTATTCAAATAGGTGATTTTGTCAAGAACTCAGTCGTTACATTGATTCTAATGGCTATCATGTGCACTATTGATCATTTTAATAAGCAGTTTACAGGATTTGAAGAAAAAAGTATTTGACCTAGTTGGATAAAAATCCAACCATTCATTTAAATAATTCAAAATTCTGAAACCCTTTTTGTTACGTTTTCAGTGATATTGTGTGCAATCATTTTCGGTTATCTGTGCTGGTACAATTATTTTAAAATCCACTATCTCTGGAAAAAATAATACCTTACTAATGGCTTAATTTAAATTTTTTAAGGTCTTCTATACCATTTGCATACTTTATCAGTCATGTAATTGATCCAATTCACTTGGGATATGGACATTTTTGGGTCTTGCACTTTTCTATGGGTAATATTTCAACTATTTAATCCTTCCTTTGTCTTACTTGATTCATCATAATATTTAATGTTTCCGTTTTCAGGAATCTTTCCCAAAATATTGACCTACCAAATCCTAAGAACCGAAACGGAAGGATTCTATTTCTACTTGCGATATGGTCTTTATGTATTTCCTCCATATACAATCACGTCTGCTTTGGTCCACTACTTTAACATTGTGACTGAGCGAAGTTACTGCGATGACCTTAGCTATAGTTCTGTAAGGAAATTTAATTTTGATTTTGAAATTAAAGAGCAGGTTCTAATGTTTAAAAACCCACAGAACTGCAGAAATTATGAGAAGATTAGAAACCATACCCCTGTGTCCGATCATGTATTTAAAGAACTGGAAAAAGCCAAGGATTTCGACTCTTTGTTCAGATCATGTTGCAGTACGAGGATATAAACGAATCAAACAATTTTTATTAAATCCCTATATCCTCTACAATACTAATATTTCTGAAATCAATTGCAGAGGCCTATTGTGTGCCTGAAGGTGTTTGCCACTTAAAACGCGACTTCTTTATTCATGCCCCGGTACCGGCTTTAAGGGCAGATATGATATCTATGATAGTACAAGGATTTTTGTTCTGGTACGATAATAGATCGCTAAAATAATTCCCCCGAAATCCATTTGCTTTCAAAATTTTCATTAAACTGTATGAAAATTACTATAACTTCAGGATCATTGTGATATTGATTGAACACGATATTCCACAACAAATAATATCCCATTGCGTTAAGAAAATTTTTGGGAACAAAGAGTTAACTGCAGCAGAGGAGGATATTCGGGACACGGATGAACCCGAGGATGTTAAACAGGAGCATTCGAAAGTGGATTATATGATCGACATAGGTTTCTTTTAGTGTTCTCTCTATATGCAGTCAATTGAAATTTTCGAATTCCTTACTCTTTTTATGATTTTTAGAGAATGTAGATTCTGAAGCAATTCTCGTTCAAGATGTAACAAAGTTCTATAACTCTGATAAAGTCGTCGACCATGCATACTTTACAATCCCCATCAATAAGATAACTGGAATTCTTGGTTTGTCCAAAAGTGGACTGACTACTTACTTAAAGCTCCTCACAACCCAGTTGTGGCCTACATCCGGAAATATTTACATGTTCAATGAACACATGACATTAAAACATAAAACAGATTTCTCAACTCAGATAGGATATTGTCCACAAACAAATCCATCATACCCAGATTTAACAGGGTTTCAAACCTTACAGCTAATGGGCAGATTAAGAGGTAACAGCTTACAAATTTCGAAACATTAATTTCAAAGCTATATTTTTTTCGGCTATCACAAATGAAGGTATTCCTGAAATTGAAAGTGACGTTCAAGTTAATCGTTGGCTGGATGCTTTTGGTATTCAACGTTCATATTGTAAATAAATGACAAAGTTAATTAAAAATAACAATTTACTTATGAAATTTTAGAACTAGATGCCGATGCTCATGTCAGATGCAAAACTTACCGACCGGGTGCCTTACGACGTCTTTGCTGTGCCATGGTTTTTAGAGATACTTATTTAGTTGGTATTCCAGATAGTGTTTTTAATCATACAACTCTGGGAACTTTAGGCAATGATAGGAAATCCTCAGGTACTGGTATTCGATCAACCAACGCTTGGAATGGATTTGGCTGAGCATCACATATTTTGGAAAGTGGTTTCAAGAGCAACACAAAAGGGACAGACAATTATTTTTACTTCGCCATACGCTGAGGAAATACAGCGATGTGCTCACAAAGTTATTATTTTGGACAAAGGAGGGATTTCAGCAATAGGGAGACTTACGGATGTTTTCAAATCTAACTCAAGGGGTAAAATAATTTTTCCTTCATTAAAAATAGAATATTCCTGTATTTTTAACTTTTTTGGGAAAAATATTAAAGCTCTATGTTATCGATGTATTTGCAGGCTTCATACTTTCACTCCGGTGTAGAAAGCAGGCATTTAAAAAACTCAACGCCTATCAAATGGCAGCGAAAATAGATCAATTACGGGATCATATTATTCGCCATCTAAGGTAAGACATTGGAGATCAACATAAATGAATAGTCTTTGTGTTCGTAAACTAAAAATAAGTGAGTCTCATGATTATCTGAAGTCCTTGTGATTTGGTGTTGGACGATGCCAATATACTCGTCTATCACCTGAAAGATCTGACAGCTAAACTGAGTTACGCGTATGGAATTATGGAAGGTGCAAGGGAAAAATTCCCTAATCTCATTGACCAGTAAGTACACAATGTTTAAAAAAAAACACAAATAACGCTTGTCGACAGCTCGAAATTATGTCCCGTTGACGATTACCCTTTTTCTCACCAGTCATGGCATTTTTGTCCAAGTACTGGCTATTTTTCTCAGCTTGCAAAGTTTTGAATAATTTTTACAATCATTATAGCTTAATCTATACTCGATACGTACACAATTGTTTTTGTACATTTTTAAACGAACAGAACAAAAACGAAACAAGACATCAAAATATTTTCGTTTTTAAAGTTTTTACATTGCGGAACCCAGTCTCGATGATGTGATTCTCAACGGTCTTACTCACAAGGCTAGACAGCTACAGTCAAAGAACTTTGACGGACAACGAACTCCGATTAGTGAATCAGACAAAGACGACAAATTCAATCCTAACGAGCCACGAAGATCAAATAGCCTTTAGTTTTTTCTATAGAAAATACTGAACTTATAGTTATTACTTGAGCTCGCTTGAAATAGTAATTGAATATTAAATAAAGAGTTATAGTTATGGAATATTGAAGTTTGCGCAACATGACTTTCTTAAATACAACATGCGAATGAAAAATATCCCTTAGGATGTTGCATGCAAATACAAAAATGTCTGTCATGAACGATACCTTTAACATGATAGAATATTATAACCTGACTAAGAAATACAATAATTTTATCTTTCTATCTATATATGCTTCCTTCTTCCTTAAAATAGTTAAAATACACTATCTATTATTCCATCCCCTTTTTGGATTGCCACGCGGGCCTCCAGGTCCTGGCCGTCTACCCATGTCATTAGGTCTCCCTCCTCTTCCAGATGGGTTTGGGTTTTGTGGAGAGTTCATACCCATGGGAGGATTCCAAAAAGGATTTCCGGAAGGGTTAAGAAAAGGAGAGGGCCCAGGAGGCGGCTGCTGCATCATATTGGAACCCCGAGGAGGAAGGAAAAAAGGATTTCCCATAGGGGGAGGAGGTAAATTGTATTGCGCACCCATTGGTCCGAATCCGACGTTAGGATCAAATATGTTTCCTGAGTCAGAAGACCCCATTCCTTCTCTGTCTGCAATTTCAGGTCTTCCTGGACCGGAACTACGTTCACTTCCTCTTTCAACTGGTCGTGGTAGCAGAGGGTTACGACCTAAACATATAATAAATATCGAGTGACTACTGATATCATTGCATTCAGATTCATTCCGAAAACTTTTAAAATGCTGGAAAACTTACCTTTTTCGTCATCAAGCTCATCATCAACCTTTGTGTCATTCCAAATTGCTTGAAACTTTTTGGGTATAGGTTTCTGATAAGGAATTTTCTTTCCAGCTGGTTTTTCTTGCTTACTTGAAGAATCTTCACTGAGATCTAATCCTGGAATAATGAGTTCACTTTCTAGTTCTTTCTCCTGGTCTTGGTTTTCGACCTTATCTTCTGGTCCCATGCCAGGTATAAATGCCTCTTCTGCAACAACATCATTAGTAATTTAATAAGGTGAAATAGTTCAACTATTAGGAAAGTCAATTCTTCCTTAATTATCGTACCCATTTCATTATCATCCATGGCTCCATAATCATGAAATGAACCGTGCCCTTTATCTCTCACTATGTCGCCTGGTTTTTGTCTTGTCCAGAACTTCGAAGTATGGTCGTTCGACCCGGAACAAAGAATGTGCCCAACAGGATGCCATGCTAACGTCCAGATAATATTGTCATGAGCTGCTTCAATCGAGCCGATTTCTTTCTCACATCTAATTGTTTGACATTATTCCAGAAAATATAAAAACTACCTACGTATATATAATTTGAATAGTTTTTTGTTCTTAACCAACCCAACATTCCAAAAAAGTATCGATCCATCAGAACCTCCAGAAGCGAATAGACTTTCATGAATTGGATGCCACGAAACACATGATGCTTCTTTCTTGTGACCTCTAAATACTTGCATCTCTTGAGAAAGTTTACGAATATCAAAAAGTTTAACGAGATGGTCCCTTGAGGCTGTTATGAGCCAATTTCCATTACGATTCCATCTTGCATCCATAACTGTTGATTTATGAGCGTGTCTAAAAATAATTATAAATTCAATCATGAAATAAAAGTTCTGAAAATTCGAATAAAATATTATTTAAAACGGTAAAACAATTACATTGTGCACAAAGGAATCCCAGCTTTAGGATCCCATATTTTAATAGGCTGTTGATTATCTTTAGAACCGGAAACAATTATTCCTTTATGAGGATGCCAGTCAACACATTTTACATCAGCTCCATGACCTCGTAAAACCTTTTCCTCGTAGCATGTATAAAAATCCCACACTCTAACAGTACCGTCATCAGATCCCGATACGAATTTTTGGTCGGACGGACTAAAAGACAATCCTCTGACTGCCTCTTTGTGAGCCTAACGAAATAAAAAACAATTATCAAATGGTTATAGAATGTTAACCTTAACTTCCATTTCCATACATTTCTTTATCAGGTATTCAAATATGAAAACAATAACAAACCGTACTTGGAACATTTTCACATTATTCATGTTAGATTGCCAATACTTAACATATCCCGCATGGTCCGCTGTCACCATCCAAATGTCATTATGGGACCAAATCATAGATCTCACAGGACTATCATGAGCTTGAAGAATAGTTTCAAAATTAAATGTTAATCCATTCCAAAGAGTAAACTCTCCAGAGGAAGCTCCAGTAACAAGACGACGACCTTCCGGTGTCCAAGCCATGGAGAAAATTGGACATCTCATTTTATTAGTGGCAGACTTGACATATCTCGTAGTTACAGCATTAGTAGAGTTATCATGTTGCATTGCGGGAGGCACAGTGTCTGGAGCGTATGAATAGTCCGGTTCCAATGCCCGCCGATCCCTATGATCTCGCTGCCATATTCGATTCTATAAATTCACAAGTTAAAAGAAAATAAATTCCTTCAAGTTACAGTCGCTATTTATTTAGAACAACAAAAACTAAAGCTTTCCATAAATGTACCTGCAAGGACTTGATAAGAGCTGCATTATAGTCGACTGTTTTCCTCACAAGACTTTTCCTCAGTCGTCGACCATCGTACTCCATATTTGCATCTGTACTCCCACCCCCTCCCGGTGGTGGTGGCCGGGGATACAGTCGATAAGGTTGATAGGCCATTCGAGGTCGCGGCATAGGAGAATGACTAGACGAATGATGTTCTGCGTTGAAATGCGATGGAGGAGGATACCGCGGTCCACCCATCCTCGGTTGATGTTGATGCTGCTGCATCTGCATCTGCGGCGGTGGTTGGGAAGCGATCACGCTCATTTTAAACTACAACACTTATACTAACTTTGAAGTCTCTCTCGAAACCCAACACAAAATCAACAAGTAGGAATTAACAAATTAAGTTCGGCATAAGACAGAAGTTTTTCAAAAAGGAAGTGAGTCAATCCTTTAGACCCTAGTACCAACTTAGCGTGGGGATATATTTTAATTACACGCTAACAGACTTGAAAGTTGAACTTGAAAGTGAACAGAAGGTAGTGGCAAATAACCCGCGGTTTGGAGTTCGGATTTATCAATATTTAATTACGAAATTGCATGTCTATGAATACAAACTTGTTTACAAAAATGAAGTTCAACAGAGCAGAGGAAAATATTCGTGATTTTATAAGAAATGTCGGTTTTTAGATTGGAAAATTTAAAAAAAATTAGAGCTGAAGCTGATAATTTTGATTTTGTATTTTTTGGACTTGTGCTCTTGGAAGAGTTGAACGTGCTCATGTGAGTTCATTGAGAAAGGCAGGGAAGACGGCGGGATTTCTCAAACATATTTCCTTTCACTTCCCGTAACAATCTTTCATCGTTTCACACAGACAGACACGATTTACTAAACAACTACAAAATCTTTTCAAGTCCAAGTCCAAACCAAATTAACTAACCAGTTTTATTTTATTAATTCAGAGGGGTGATTAAACAAATCAATAATAAATATTAATATCCACGTGTGGCAATCCAACAAAGTCTCAAAACTTTACACACCTCTCTGCTACGTTATCTATCATCTGTTGTGTCGTCATCTCGTCATTGTGCATTGCATATTAGTCACCTTCAACAATCTGATCTATTAACTAAGGACGATTTTTTAAACGTAGAAATAGTCGAACCGTTAAGGAAGGACACATATTGTTATTTCAAAAGTACAAGGCAACGGCACACATTTCACATTTTGTAAATCATACAAGTGACAAGGAACTTGTTGACAGAATGATTTAGATTTACCAAACACCAAAACAAAGAACAGATGACAGGTCACGGATGGATTAGACAGAATACACATGTAAAATAATATGACGTAAAGGTTGCATTGTGTGGGGACAAATCGAGGTGATAATTGAGACTTTGAGACTGAGAGACATTATGAATAACAGTTGGTACACGTTAGATCAAAGCAATCTTCTACCTGGAACAGTTAACAATCAATATAACATGGCTGAAAATTGCAGCCCGTAACTTTCCAACGGTTGGCTTGGGTGTGTATCCCGTTGCTGAAGTTTGACCTGTGACCTCGTCTGAAAAGGGACAGGATCGAAATTCTTTGAAATCAAGCATCAACAACAGTCCCACGACTACCACGTATATATTTCGACTTCGTACTTGATAAAGGTGAGTCATTCTCTTTTCGTTTGGATTAAATCATTTTGTAATCTTCATCTGTTATGTAGCAGCAGCATAAAGTTGGAAGGTATGGGAACTTTGGAACATGCATTTTTACCAGCCGGTCACAACTTCAATTGCAATTATTTAGTTTGATTGTATTTGTATCTTATCATATCACAAGAAAAAATATCTTTGACCTATTGAACGATATTTGACTTCAATATCAAGAGTCAGTTTTTATTTCGATCGTTGCTCTCTCTCTCTCTTGAGTCTCTTGCACACTTAATGGTACAACTTATGGTTGTTTTTATTCATGATTCAAAAGACAAGGTTGACGGCATCCATTCAAGCATTATAATTATCTATCAGTATCTATCGACTGAGCTATGATGTTCTATATTAACCGACAAAAAATAGGCTTGGATGTCAGGGTAGGAAAAAAACACCTTAGAACATACATACATACAGGGTGCAGGGTAGGAAAATGTAAAGTAGTTTAAGGGGAAATTCATAACTCATTCATAGCTCATATATTTATAAACGTGAAAAAAAACACAGGGCTTATTTTGTACATGAAGCGGTTGAATTACTGATTTAACCATTAACCACATGCGACTTGTACTAAATAACTAAATTGATTCTTGACGTGTTTAAAACTATGAATTATATTTTAACTATGGTATTTAAGAAATAACTAACACAAGAGCTTTTGCGGAAGTACGTTTTAACTTAGTTTTAAGTATAATTGTAAATACTGAACGGAGGGAGAGATGTGCATATGGGATTTAGGATTCTATCATAGTATAGGATTTGAGTTTTATTCTTTGTTGATTTTTATGGTGTAGATTGCAGATGCAGCAAATGTTGAATCGTTCTGAATGTACTGTAAGAAAGACCATGAATGGCAGCAACTACATGTGTGCTGTCATACTGTGTGCAAAAATAAGGAAATGATCCACACTTCCCCAGTCTATTTCCTGAAAGTAAATCTCAGTCTCTCAGAGAGGCTATTTAAGGCTACTTGGGTTAGTTGGTTTAAACTGTAATATCAATAAACTTAATCCATCCTTAAGCTTAAGCATCCAACAAATGTAAACATCTTATCTCTGGTATGGGTTCAACCTACTATAGCTTCCGTGTAATACATTTCAAGTAATATTTGAATTTTTACATTAATATTATATAGTGCACATACAACATAATTGTAAATGTTGATAGTCTTCTCGAATAGTTTTTTGTTTGCCTCATTTTAACTTATGCAGGTTATTATTATGTATAGTATTTATAGATATTTGAAGTGAGTAGCCCATTTATTGAATTGATCGCCCAAGTCTATTCATTGCGTATGGGACTTCTTATGAGGTTGTCTGACAGTCTGTCGTTATCGAAATAACCCTCGACCTCAATGACCTAGAGCCTAGAAATTTTGCACACGGATCTTTCGGCTATTTTTTATGACTATATGATGAGCCAATTTATGCATTTATCAGTGTTAATTTATTATCGAGATTCGAGATTTTTTCATGTTTTCTTTCATTCACTAAGAAATGATGGAGAAATAACATTTGAACAACTGGTGACTGGATTGGTTGTAACCTTCAAGCTTTAATTAAATTAAATGTTATGACAATTTTTTTATTCCTCTAGTGTAAAATAAAAAATATTGGGTGAAACCAGAATGTAGAATTGTAGAACTTGCTTCACATACGAGATGGAAATTTCTACGAAAATCGACATGAATCCCCTGAATCATGCAATAAAATACGCTAATCAATTTTAAGCAAGCTCATAAGAAGACTATACGGTTAGTACAGTTGAAGTTTCTTATTTATTCAACCTTTTCTCATACAGTTATTAGATATAGGTCATTACTATTTAATTGTAAAAAGAACACATTGCATTGGTTCTTTTACTGTTGTAGCTGATCTTTGTAACCTGTATAGTTGATTGATGGTAGTATAGTACTATGCTGGTAAGTTGTTGTAAGTTTTTGTAGCAAAGTTAGGTAGTGCAAAAAAACATTGATGTGATAAGTTTCAAAGGGAAATATCAAATGCAAATGAAAGGATGGGAAAGATCGTACGACTAGAGTAAAAACTCTTTCTGCGTCGTTATTGATAGATCCATCGTACGAGTATTTCGTCTTGTTTAAAAAGCAGCTCTCATTGGTGCGTCTGGGAGGTGTGTGTTTTCATTAATGACCTTCTCATAGTTCTCATTCCCCAACAAACTGTGCTAAAATGAGCTGACTCTTGTTATGCTTTTTGCAAAGCTGTTTTTATATCCGTCTGCGATTTTTTAAGTTAAAAAGGATGGGTATTCGTGAGATGTATTTGAATCGCTTTTGTCTGAGTTTGTCTGACTTTATCTGTAGTCTACATCAGACTATATCACATATCGTATGCCAACTGCTAGTATGTGGGTGAGTGTGGCTTGACTCTGGGGATAACCCAATTATCAAATAGTTATGTGGATGGTAATATTGGTAAATGCTGTGAAATTGTGTCTGTCTAGTGGTAGTGGTTTACATAGTGCCTGGATTTATGAAACTCCTCAAGGTCTCCAGTGCCGGTAAACTCCGACTGCGGAAAGGACGTAACGTAATTGTCGATCATACCATATTTATATGGTACGATGTAATAAATTTAAGTTAGCATGGAGTCCGGTCCAACAAGTGTTAATGGGTTATGAGTTATGTTATAAACATTGCTTAGAAATAGTTAGAAAACCATATGAGTTGTGGGTTACGAAACATAAAACTTGAAACTTTGGATACGTATACTGTTACTGTATTGGTAGGAATTGTTACTTAGTTAGTTGTGTATAAAGATGATCAAATGTTTGAATATATTTTGCATGTAATGTGTAAACAAACATCATACCACACCCATACTGCATCGATTCTGCAATTGACTATACATATATCCTATCAAATCCTATCTTATATTTGGTATATGTATAATATATATATAAATATATATTGCAATCAAGCAATTGTAAAATACGCAACTGATTTGTGATGAGGATGAGTGTGTATGAATTGGAAGGCCAAGCTTTTTAAAAACTGTGTGTCAGGGTGGCTTTATGCGGATCAATTTAATTACACAATACGGCTATGATAAAGTTGTTATCAGCAGTTCGGTGGCACAGACAATTTATGCATGACGTATTTGAAGTTGTTTTAAGTGCCAGTGCAATTCTATGTTGGAGTCGACCTCAAAGTTTCTGAATAGTTTTCTAGTTGGAAATTGAAGAAGTTAGGATAAAGGATTCAATGGTAATAATTAATACATTCCTAGAGCTGAATATTGAATGAAATTTAAAACATGACAGTATTATTCATCTGCTAGTAAGCATACGGATAAGATTCGGATGTAGTTGGACTGATTGACATCAATTCATAGTATAGTATGGTGTGATACTAAGAAGTGGACTCGGATTTGAATTACTGTATCATTATCAGTGACGGAAGAATTTAAAAATAAAAATGGGATAAGCGATTTCTTCCTAAATTAATTTTCTACATACGAATGATAATCCTGCTATAAGATAGTTTGCTGATCACATGATGTATAGCTTTACAAACTCAGATTTGTAAGAGCATATCCGTATTAATAGTTGATGAAGATAGTTATAGTTATACTGATTAATTGTGGGTTGGCCTCTGGTAATCGCATATCTGGATATTCTGAATGGTGCATGGAAGCAACCATGAAAAAATACGAGATTTGCTTGTGTGTAGTATGGAATCCCATCCGTACTCTGTACGAGTGAAACGAGCTGAGAGCATGAATGTAACCTGTACTAGTTAATGTAAATAGACATAGGACAAGAAGTGAGAAAAAGAGGTGGTAGGAAATTTTCTTGTCTCATTGTCACTACAAATACATAATACTCACAGACGTTTCTCGTCTGTGCACAATACTGAAGGTTGAAGAGACGTTCTCGTTCTCACAGCTCTCACAAATTGAAATTACAAGCATCATACCATATCTCATAAAAGTTGTTTACTAGAACTTGTTGTACTTCTTGGAAACTATTTTTACTAAATCTTACTTGAAAACAACAAGGCCATTTTAAAGGGGTAAACACGATCCCCAAATCAAAAATAGAGCTCCTCGTTTGTCGTTTAGTATCGAATTGTTACTTCGGGTTCACTGAGACAAAGACATTTGAGGGATAAAGTGTTAACTGTTAATTTTGAGTAAGGTTTTTAAAATACCTAATCCAGCTTAGTAAAGGTAAGTTGTCAAATAATAATCGTAAATCCAGTAAATCCAACTTTTTAATTTTCCCTTAACCCTAGTCCAAATGGTTGATTTTATGCCGGATAAAATTTGTATAGTGTAAAATATAAGCACAACTTTATGATAGGATAGACAGTTTTTCAATCTCTCCAGGACATCCATGTGCTAAATAAAGATAAGAGATAAATACTGATTGCCGATGAAGTTCATGATTGAACATTGAACGTTGCACTGTTGTTTAGAAAAAACATTATCGTATGTAAGATATTAAATTCATATGAATGTTAATCTTCAATATACTCTATCATATCCCTTCAGACTGTGAGGAGTGATCAGTGCTGGAGGTTTTCCAGAATCAGATTCCAAAACTCGAGTTGAGTAGTCAAGTGCATAAACACAGAAAACCTGTGATTGAATATTGTGATTTCCTTTGCGAATTAGTGAAGTTTCTGAGTCGTATAGTGTATTGGGAATTCTATATTGTCAGAGAAAGGATATAATATTGAAAATATTGAAACGGTAGGTCTTTGAAAAAATCATTGCTTTTTTTATTACTCCATTTATACATTATTAATTATTTAATAAAATGTCTTCCGTCTTGTTGACATCAAATATATTCCCGAAAGTAATTTCCTCATTATTATTTTATAACTGAATAGTAAAATTTAAGAAACTTTAAACCTCAATTAAATTCAGTCAATCAATGACTCCAAAAGTTTGATTAGATATAGAGATGAAAATAGATAATTCTTCATAATTTCTCATTGTATTTCATGGGAATGATTTTGTATAGGGTTAAGAGAGGTTATGTCATCATCACACTAATTGATAACGATTGTGAGAATTTCCAAGTTTTCCCAGTAATCAGTAGTGTAGTCCATTACAGCTTGAAGAATTTTTCACATTTATTAATGCAAAGATGGGAAAAATAAGTTGTAAAAGGATTGCAATCCACGCATGGCTTTCAAAATGTTTGTACATTTGATTCAGTCATAAGTGAGAAAAGATTATCAGAATCTACCGGAGGTACAAAGGTGTTTGACACTGATGCCCTTGCATTGCAATAGTTTTTTGCACGAGTGTCCAAAGTTCAGAGTCATCAGAGATACATATACAAGAAGATGAAGAGTGAAATAGACTGTACTATGTTAAATATAATCTAATTATAGTAAAATCGATTTAATATAACCTCTAACAAAAGACACAATCGACTTAAGTTCTAGTACAAGCAGTCGCCTCCGAATGAAAAAGGAGCAAATAAAAATAATTAAGAATAGAAGAATTTTCATGAAGCATCACAAATCCAAATGTGCACAATTTAAATAAATTCAAACAATGTATGAATTTTTTTTTAAATTAAAAAAATGGTGTACAACAATAATGCACTGCTATCAAGTAGGACGCATTTCTCAGAATGTCTTAAAACTCATTGAATTAAATTATAAGTAAATTTTTACATTATTATTTTAAGCTTGAGAAAGGTTATGCAAACTTGAGTTAGTTGTATTCACGAGTCACGAGCAGTTGCCGGGTTTCACAGTTGGCGAAATTCGTTATCCTACTATCTCTAGGATAAAATTTGCTCAGAGAATATGTTCGTTAGCGGAAAAGAACTTATTTTAAGAAAGCACGCGGACGAGGAATGATCTCTATTCCTAACATCCTCCCGGACGCACATGTTAGGTAGAGTTATAATGAACTCGGTTATTACTGCTTAGGTGAGTTTGGGAAAAAGTAAGCCTGATTCCTCCTGATGATAAAGTGCTCATGCTTTTATTAAATCCTTTGCGTGTGGTTAAGGAAGAGACAGAATTTTTTCCCACCTCTATTCCTTCCATCCTGAATTTTTTTTTTGAGAAAGACAAACAATGTTAGCTTCAGCTGAATTTACCCATTATTTCAAGATTCTAGATTGAACAGTTTAAGTGGATAATGTTAGTATGTTTTATTTAAATGGCCGGCTCTGCAAATAGCCTTCTAGCCAATGAATCAGTTGCAAGAAGAACATGCAGGACAGTGCAATAAAATTAAGCAAAGAAATGAGAACATTCGGTGTTTGAAATGACCACAGGGAGAATCGATTTAAAAAAATACCGTTCATGGGACGGTCTACAATTTAGCGAATTGCGGTGATGACGACGATGAGTCATTAATTTTATTCTTGTTATACTACATTGCACTGTGCATGTGATATGGATGGTCAATATTAGTATTTCTGCAGGAGCTTTAGCCAGCCTTTTAGCTTCTGTGTCTGACATATCGGATTTCGTACTTGTTCTATTCGGTAAGGAATTCATTGTGTGTCCATAGTGTATAATCTATAGTGTTGGTTAAAACGGCAAACATGATTGAATATTTTATTACATTTTGCTTTGCAATATTGAGATGCAGGGAAAACTATACAAACTATAGCAATAAAATGTTGGTACTAAACTAAATGCCAACTTGCAACTTGCATAATAGTTGCATTCCTTGGCACACATGATAAAACTTTGAGCTTTTAGTCTATACCTGTAAGTGGTGTAGCCTTGATCTTGGCATATTCTGTGGGTCTGTGCCCTAGTCTTAAACAAAGTATTAAACGGTTATGGTTAACAGTTCTTCTTGCCCTAGTCAATTACGGTGAAGGTGAGGGACTTGAGAACTTCCCCATATTATTTCTGTATGTGTTATACTTATGCATACAACTTGTGTTCGACTCGTCAATAGCAACGATAATCTGTAGAGGATTGCATTGTGAACTACTCTACGTGTATGTAAAAATAAACTTATAATGGATGTATTAGTAGTAATAGTGTGGAGAAAGGGGTTAAACACAGTTCAATTTTAAATGGGTATGGGTAATATCTAGAGATATGTTTCTTATAGGTAGGCAATAATGTATATTTTAAATCGAGTGTATTGTGAATAAAATTAGCCATGAAGGAGAATTTCCCAAAATAAAATTTTCCATGTACTAAATATGTTTGTAATCCCTGCAGGTAACGAGGAACCGGTGCTAGTCAAAATTCAAGAATGAACTACTTGGGTCCGCTAGGTCGGGTTTTTGGGAACTTGAAAGGATTCTACAGTGGGATTAATGGAGCAACTTTAACCGGTGCGATCGATGTGGTTGTGGTAGAGCAAGAGGATGGGTCATTCAAGTGCTCTCCCTTTCACGTTCGTTTTGGGAAGCTTGGTGTCTTACGTAGTAAAGAGAAGGTCAGAGCATGGATCTAATATGAGAGCCTAAAGTAATTATAAAATCATATGATGTGCGTTTTTCACGAATTTTTATTTGCCGTCAGGTGGTGGATATTGAGGTGAATGGAATTGCAGCTCCTTTTCGTATGAAATTAGGGGATTCCGGAGAAGCATTTTTTGTACGAGAAATAGACTTGGAAGATGACTTTGAAGATGAAAATTTAGCCACATCTCCGCTTCCCGGTTCTCCTAGGCAGTTAGAATTCAATGCTGAAGTACCGGAGACACTGAAAGAAGAAGAACATAGTATAGGAAATGAGGTATCAATTTCGATTGAAGATGATGATGGAAATGGCGTTATTAGTGGAAGTGGTAGTATAATCAACTTGGAAAGCCTTGCTAGGGCTGATGACCCGAAGAGTCGTAAGAGGAGAAAGAAGCGAAGGAAGAACCAGGTAATGCATCATTAACTTTGGCTAATTGGCTATTTTTGATACATTTGCCAATTTAGGGCTTGTCTCAGCTTACCTAGTTCTATAAATTATAAACGTCTAATGGCAGGGCTCCAAGAGTGACATCAAAATTGATATGATTGAAGCTACCCCAGACACTACGGAAACAGAACCTATTTTTAGGATGGATGAAGATATGTCGAGTGTTTCTGACGCTTTGAAAAATCTAGAAATTGGACCCCTCTCACAAAATAGGAGCATTCATCGAGATTTTTTCTCCGATACAGAAGTAGAAGCTACTGCTACTCCACCAAACTCTCGACCATGCACACCAATACAATCAGACTCAGAGTACGAGATAAGTAAAGCTCATAAGGTATATATATTCATAAAATTGATCATATCTCATCTGAAAGCAGAATGTTTAATTAATTATGGATATTTTCAGGTTGGAGGAGATGATGTAGGCAAATGGGTTTGGGGTGAGCTGCCTTCTACAGGCAACACTACACCTGTTACTACTCCACTTGGTCATCCCGGCTTTCTAATTGGAAATGGAAGAACTCCTGGAAAAGGTTACTTTAAAATTAGATACTAAATAAGTTCCTATTATTACGATTCTAGTTTATTTGTTCTTATGTTTCGGGATCGATAAAGAATGATAAATATTTTTTATTCAGAGGGCGAAGATCATGCTTTGTCCAGTGATGATGAAGGATCCAAGGATCGAGGGGAGAATAAGTCTATGTTGGCTGGTATGTTTTCTTTTATGAAGCGAACCAATCAAGAAACTTCCTCTGGTTGCATCCCAGCTTCCTCCGGTATCTATTTGGATGACCTTAATCTTGAAAATATGGATCCCGAAGTTGCTGCATTATATTTCCCTAATTACAAAAAAGAGGTAGACCAACTTACTGGACTGGTAGCAGATGTATATCATTTATCAATAGACAATCTAGTTAATTCTTTGACGTAATAGATCGCAGATTCCAAGACCGACCAAGACGAGGATGGTGAGTCCGGTAAAGGAAGTTCCTTACCACAATCTCCAGCTCCTGGTTCATCTCCAAAAACTTGTGATATTGTTACTCATATGGAGGAAAATCGGAAACGAAATGGTGAGAAAATTTTCATTTTCCGTATTTAAATTATCTCACAAACTTATAACTAACTGTCACTTTTATTGCTTGTTAGAATCATCTTCTAGTGAAACGCAGTCGCAATTCGAAGCTATTTCGTTATGTGGAAGCTCTTTGAATCTATTTGAACAGTCTCAGCTCTCCTTCGACGAATTAGCAGAAAATCCAGAGGTCTTGCTCAATAGTCCACCAGAATCAATCATTGTAAAAATTGACGGGAAAATGGTACCTTGGGCTGCGGCACTGCCCCAACTTCTCTCTACAACATTTTTTAAAAGACCTCTTCCGCAGAATGTGTATCAAAGGTAAAACTAACTGATTCATATTCTTAGTTTTACTTTTATCTAACCGAAAAGCCAAAATATTTAATACATATTTATATCACAGATTGATAGATCATTATGTGAAGAGAGTTGAAAGTCAGGGGCTAGAAAATTCAGGGAATAGTTCTTCATTGTCAACCACAAAAGATGCTGCATCAAAGAAGGGCTATTCATGGTTCCCGTGGAGAAGGTCTCAAACCTCAGACAGTCATGAACATTCCACTTCAGAGCATCTTAATTCGTCTCCGGAAAGTAGAAGCTCAGTGACACAAAATGGATCTCCTCACAATAAAAGTCAAGGATCCCCTGCTAAAAGCATTATCAGCAACAGTAGCGCTCAGCAACAAGGATTATCGGTTACTTCGTCATCCGATGAATCCGAAGGAGGAGGTGGTCGTGATGACAAGTCTGATCGACTTGGTCGAACTGGATCATTACCGACTCCCATACCAGGCACTGTGAATTTAGAGAAATTCAAGAAAACTCTGCGCCTATCTTCTGACCAAATTGTAAGTTTAAAAATATATTTTAAACCATTGACACCCAAATATCTTAAATTCGATAGTCTCGACAGAAGTCATATGATATCGAATTCATTGAATTTATGTATAAAATCTTCGACATAGGACATAGGACTAAAGATTCGTTCAGATTTCTAAATGAAAATCATCCATCACTTCAAAGAGGATTACGGTTTTGTGTTTCTAACATTTCTAAAACTTGATTTTGATTAATTTTTAACCCCCATCCAAAAACTCCTTCACAGTAGAGTGCAACTCGTGCAAATGCATAGGCTCTCTCAACTCTCTCTGGTTTTAACTACCGACGAGGAGTGTTCCTACTGAAAAAGCTGAGAATTTATTTCACACCGTTTTTACTCTAATTAATTTACAGTTCAATTTTTTATTTTGAATCAATTCCGAATAGATATTCGGCTCTTCAGCTGCTATTCTTCAAAGAATGTTTTTTGATTACTCAGACTATATTTTTCACAGTGGGTTAAAATGCGATTGTTATAAGCATTACAAAAAAACAAAAAAAACAATTCGACAGAAAGCAGAAGAGAGTTTTTTAGAACCAAAGTTATAAAAGCAAAAATATTTGGCAGTAGTGGGATTCGAACCCACGCCCCCGAAGAGACTGGTGCCTTAAACCAGCGCCTTAGACCGCTCGGCCATACTACCGGTATGCTAGGAAGGCAGGATTGAGCTTGTATTTGTATATCTCACTCAGAATGGCAGATACATGGCCATGAGTTGTGTGCAGTATGCAGTAGGATAATTTTTTACATACAGTTTATGGTTCAACTTTTGTAGAGAGCATTCTATATTTTCTACGTATTCTGTATCAAGTAGCAATCACACGAATAAGAACATAAATAATCCAGATGGCTTATCATAAGTAGTCACTGGTTAACTCTTAAATCTGACAGCAAGCAAAATTATATGGATGTTAAATATTATGTCAACTATGTGTGATTTATAGTTCCACTTATTTCGGTAAAGTTTGATTGAATTTTTGATTTGAACGTTATTTTCAGGCAACACTGGGACTGAGATATGGGCAGAATGAAGCAGTGTTCAGTGTGACAACTGCGTACCAAGGAACTTCTGTAGCGAGGTGTCACATATATCTGTGGAGATATGATGATAGAGTGGTAGTCTCTGATATTGATGGAACCATTACCAAATCGGATGTATTGGGTCACATTCTACCGATTATTGGAAATGATTGGGCTCAGTCTGGGGTGGCTCAACTTTTTACCCAAATCCATGCAAATGGTTACAAAATGTTATATCTATCTGCAAGAGCGATAGGTTAGTTTATTATGCGTTTGATTAGTTTATTTTGATGAAATAGAGTTGATTATTTGTTATTATATTTTTTTAATGAATTTTATGGATAATGATAATGCTTTTCATTTAGGTCAAGCCTCAATTACTAGGGAGTACTTGCGATCGATTAGGCAAGGTGAGTTTGTAAATTGAATTGGAAATAGTATGTTAATTGCATCTAAAGCAGATTTTAATGGAAAACATTAAATGGTTTAGGTGATGTGACTCTTCCTGATGGTCCATTATTGCTCAATCCTACGTCGCTTATGGCAGCCTTTCATAGGGAAGTCATTGAGAAGAAGCCAGAAGAGTTCAAAATTGCGTGCTTGAAGGATATACAAGTATGTGTATTATTCGGTGTCATCAAATGTGTATAATTATATTTTTGATTTCTTCATTTCTGTTTTTGTAGACGGTATTTCCAAGAAATCCATTCTATGCGGGATACGGGAACAGAATCAATGACGTTTGGTCATATCGAGCCGTAGATATCAACATATCCAGGATTTTCACGATCAATCACAGAGGAGAACTAAGACACGCTCTCACAAATACCTTTCAATCTTCGTAAGCGAATTCTTCGTTTTAAAATTTTAATTGAATGAAGAATTTTAAAGCATTTGATACTATTCTTTACTGTTAGATATTTTTATGGAATTAGTTAGTTCATTTTTTTTCGTGCGGACGTCAATTACTTGAAATGCAATTGTGATATTTTCCTAATTAGATATCTTGGTCTCAGTCACATTGCCGATGGTATTTTCCCGAAATACAATCCGCGGGGGGAAAAAGATGTTTAATGTGTACTTTTTATAGGTATTATTTATTGGTCGTCTCGTTTGTTTTTACCTTTTTCCACGTGTGACTTAATTTTAACACTCACAATAAGAAGATAAGATTTGATATCTGCGACTTTTTAATAGTCGATTCTAGTTTTACACTTAATTACTAGGTTTCCTAAAATAGATAATTGTGAAAAAGTTGTAGTGGGGTGGGACTAACTAATGTTTTCGATTTTGTGTAATAGTGTGATACGACTGTAAACTTGTATTTTTTTCTTAAAATAGGTATACAAACCTGGTTGAATTGGCGGAACATATTTTCCCTGTCTACAAATCGCGACAGTCATTCAGCGAAATTGATGGGTACAGTACGTTTGAATTCTGGAGACAGCCATTGCCACTCATGTCTGGAAGTGGTGGATCCGAAAAGGATGATGGCAAGGGGGAAGACCTACCGATTATAGGACGGCCGAGGTCGAATACAGTTGCGTAAACCGCCTCTTCATAATTGAGAGTCACTAAAAACTATTAATGAATACTCTTGTGATGATGATGTATTCAAAATTTATTGTCGTCGCGTCACCAGCAGACATAGATCCGTATTGATTGGGATTGCAACGTACAAGTAAATAATTTCTCTGGCCTCGCTAATCGTTTCCATATCATGTAATTATAACTGGATTTTTGGCAGAATGTTCTTATCAGTGAGATACTAGTTACCTTTTTTCAGACAATCTATTTAGTTGTTGATTTTTTTGAAAAGGACCGTACGACGGTACGAATATAAGTATAAGTTGACCCTATTCCTTACATTGGGGAATGTCACCTCTCTAAATTGACTATCGAGAAACAGTCTTATTTCGTTACGTCTGTTATAATATATGTATTATTTATCCAAGAAGTAATAATACTAATTGTTGCTATATCTGTATTTAGTTCGTAAAATATTTGAAATCTTTGAATATATAAAGTTTTTTTCTGACGACCATTATGAAAGTGTTTAAGTTAGGCATTCGTACAAATTCTTCTGTTACCTTAATCTAATCAATTTGCCAGCACTAAATCATAAAAAATGCCACTCAAACGTGTTTTAAAGGGAAGAACTTAAATTAGGGTTAACATATAATTTTCCGACGAAGGAGGAAAAATTTAATGAAGAATGCTGTCTTGTATTTCGGTTATGTGTTATTGTAAATGATGCAACAATATATAAAAGAAATTATGATTCAATGAAGCAAAACTAATGGGTAAATGTTCGAAGTTTCTTAAAAAGCATTGCAACGTCAAGTCAAGGATTTGATTCCTTAATATTGCTAACTAATATTTAGCAGTTTTATTTGAAAATACAGACGTAACTACTATCGAGGTAACTATTATATTAACAAGAGTAAAAATAACCGATGTCGTATTATAAAATCTCACATAAACTTATTTACAATAAATCGCATTGCCAGCCTGCTTATTCGTTTCAATTACTACCGACGAAGCAGTGCCTTAATTATTTGAAACGGGGAGTACAATTTTTGTAGATGCACTACCCACCCAGTAAAATTCAACTACATCTTAAATTAGAACGCCAAAATACTTACAAAAGGTCTAGTCAGTCAAGATCAAGTATAATATTCTCTAAAAGTTTCTTTTAACTTATCATAAATAAATATTATATATTGTATCAATTGTATGTATTGTGTTGTATTTTTTCAGAAATTGGACTAAAAATGTTTCTAGTTATATTTGATTGGAGGACATTTAAAGGATCACAGTGATCGGCGGAGAGCAACATATCCAAGGATTCGGAAAAAAATAAAAAATCCAATGAGGAAAAATGTATGGCTCCAGTAAGGAATTAGAAAGCCGTCTTTTTCTTTATTTAGTAGCTCTTCGACATCGACATATCGTGGAGAACCGGGCATGGATGTGGAATTCAAACAACTTGGAAATTGAGACGTTTCTCCGCACAAAATCGGCTCTCCTACTCTGTATTCCAGCAGTTGCATATTTCGGAACGCATGATAAACTAAAGAGAGAGTTTTCAAGTAGGACGGAACCTGAAGGAATAAAATAACAGATTACATTTCAATTTTTCATAATTAATCTCAACAAATGCAATATCAATTCTACACACTTTTTGATTTGAATTTTAAAATTTTGGTTTAAGTTTTAATAGAATTAATGATAGTCAATTAGGAATTCTAGAAAAAAATTGTGGGTACTGCATAGAGATAAATTAGCAAAAGATAATTCTATACTTGAATAAAAAAAAATTAGGGTAAATCCGAGCAAAAGTAATTGATCATCTCCTAATAACTCACGTTATTCGCAAGATAGCCCCCAAGTAGTTGAGCCCCCAGAGTGAAAATTGCAGCTGCGGTGACTGAAGCGGACAAATCGAGGGCAGCTCCGAAAAAAAGTCCAGCACTTTGGGCAGCTAAGGAAGACAAAATCTGAACAAACAGGATCCCGAAAAAAGATGCGATACTTCCACCCAGCAGGGGATAAGCCACTGCTAAGTATACAGAGGGAAGAACCATCACAAGTGGAGCTTCACCTAACATTTTGGCAATATAATAGGCCGAAAGTCTGTACGCTCCAGAAAGCCTTTCCTTCTCCACCACAGCTCTTTCGGCAGGAACTGAAATTCAAGAATCGGACATAAAAATAAAAATAAGCAGAATTTCATGATCAGTATGAATTGACTAGGCAGTTTAAATTGACATACATGAAGCCAGTGCTCCAAACAAGGCGAAGAGCATCCAGTAAGTTGAAGAGAAGAACATCCATCCTTCCAAATCAGTTAGAGCATCTTCAGTTCTTTCTGTCTGCAAAGATCAAAGTACAAGATGTTCAAATCTTCTCTTCTGGAACAGTATTTTAACCGAGCAGGACCAATGTGCATTGAGCTCATTAGTGCAATTAAATGCATCCTGACGTGATGTTCACAAAATAATTCTTTGGCAGGGATGGACGTGAGAGATATCAAATCATTAAAATACCATAACTAATATCCATGCAAAAATTATTTTGAGAGGTAGTCATATATTGTTGCAGTTTACTAGCCCTTTTTGTGTATGATACCTAACATTCTTAAACATTGTGCTCGAGAAAAAGTTTGCATTTTTTTCCTCCACTCAAGGTTAGATTCTATAGAATCAAGATGACGTGAAGCGAAATAACTGTCAAATTATCCTATTGTAAAGCACATTGAAGGTATAACTCATCATCATTATCATATAAAGATAGATGTATGTGTTTGTACATTTTATGAACACGAGATGAACATGATAGAAGAGCAAATGGTAACTCTGGCCATTTCAAAGCTCAATTTATCAGATATATTAATCTAAAATGACCTTCCAATTGAAGGGAGTATCAAAATCAAAGGGTAGTGTCTGTAGAATTGATTGATAATATTCTTGACTCTTAGTCTCTTAGATTCCACGTTTAAAATGATTGATTGAAATGACAAAGAAATCCTTGATTTACCTTGAGCCAAACAAGACCTGCCATAATGGCAAGAGCAAGGGTCTGGAGCCAATTGAGCTTTGAAAGCATTCTTGGTCGAGCTTCACGAAAATTTCTTGCCGCAAGAACGCGGATTTGGGAGAATATTGAGGTTGGCCAAATAGCAGCCACGGACTCACTGGAAGATCCTCGAAGCATATGGTTCCCATTAAAGTCATCCGTTAAGTCACTTTTCGCTGAGGATATTTGCAAATGGAATGCATTCACATGACTTTTCCATCCGGAAAGGATCGTGGCCTTCTCCAACTTGAGTTGCTCAACTTTAATAAATATACAGGATTTAGTATCAGGGAAATTTTAAATTCAACAGTTTATAAAGGATTTAACTCCCAGTTTAAAACACGTATAAGTGACTGATGAAGCTTCACTTACGTATAAAGTCAGCAGGATTGTAATTAGGAGCGATGTGTAGGCCTAAAGATGTTAAATGAGATACAACATGGGATGCTTGTCCGAAATACGCCGTCTGTAAGCAACAAAACGACACGTGTCCAACCCAAAAATCTCAATTATAGTTAAATGGAAATTATAGGTCATGTCTTATGTGTGGCAAATCCCATTTAAGTTTATTTTATCTTGTATGCCAACCATTAGATTCGCAATTTAGAGCGCTTCAATAATAAACTGATTCAATTCATTTGTATAAAAACATACTCAAAGGGTTTTTCTTTTCAGCTGTCATTAAATATTTAAAATGTTATGAATCTGTTTCAGTTCTATTGAAAATCTGTTTCATTTGAAAATTTGAATTCAGTATTCAAAATAAATTAATGACAAATCTTACCTGGCCCTCAAATAAGAGAAGAAGACTATCAAACAAATGGAATATTTTTGAATTCGGTTGATGCACAGATAACACCTAAAAGCAATATTCAGTATGTATTTAGTTTTATGCAATTTGTTTATCAATATATAAAGTTTGCATACAGAAGACAAAGGAAGTGTATTTATTACCACGCTTTTAGATTCCTTTAAGGCATAGTCTTTGAGCATTTGCATTAGACAGGTAGCAGTGTAAGAATCCAATCCGGAAGTTGGCTCCTGTGTCATCAAACAAATAAGCAAAGACTTAAATTACCTTTGTCCCATATAGTACAATACAACTCATAAAATTTGCATTCAACTACCGGAGCGCTTAATCGGATTAATTTTATTTTTGATTGTAAATTAAAGATTCAAAAAACACTCAACACATGGTACGTTTCAGATCAGAATGCCGAATGTAAAAAAAAAATCAGGGGTAAACCCGTTCATTGTCCCACTTGCCACTTGTAAATAAAACGAGAGCAATGCATTTCTGCAGGCTCATTGAGCCCAATATTAATTGTAAGGAAAACATGTGAACTGTAGAATGCATCTTCTAAAGTTTAGAGCAAAGCCACAGATTATCGAGGACGACACGTATTCATTGATAATGATCAACAACAACAACTACCCTGTAATCAATTCACACTTTAGATTGTGTAAGGAATCCTCAAAACACATTTTGGGGATCATTGACCATCGTCGATTATTTACGATAAGCTTTGATGATGCTAAACAAAAGGGATGTTATTCTAAGATAGGGATGATCGGATAGGTTTAGATACTGCAATGATACAAGCTTTTTGTTCTATGTATTTCTGAAGGATTCCAACAACAGTTTTTGCAAATCTGTAGACCTTCCTGGCGTCCCCCCGCCATGCATGAAGCATTCGAATCTCCATCCCACCGAATTCACTACAACTATTGACAAGAGATAGGAACCGCAGACTAAAAAATGCAAATGACAGATTCTAGTTCATGGAATTTTTTACATTTCAAATGATTTTGTGTATTGGATGAGTGTTGTAAACAGGGATCAATGAACCTTTTATTTCGTGAGGATTCATTCTAAATAGAAATAACTCATTCGAAGTCGAAGTCACATCCTCAAAAAAAAACATTTAAAAAGTCAAGCGGGTGTAGATTGTCTTACATCTATTAACAAAACGGATGGGTTGGTAATGAGCTCACAGGCGATGCTCAGCCTTTTCTTCTCGCCTCCACTGAGTCCTCGTTTCATCACATCTCCAATTACTGAAAGAAAACAATTACAAAATTAAGGTTTGACATCTGACCCATCGTAAGCCATTTTCATTATTAAGGCCACACCACACGTACTTTTTCAGCCAAGCTATCAAAAGGGCATTTATTTTTACTTTAAGAGGTCCTAATGGCAGTGCCATATATACTGCAGAATTAGTTTGGGTGATTCATATTTTAGGTGCTTATTATATTCTATGCACAACGGAATGATGCCTCTTGCTAGTAACATACGTTATACAAATATGATTTCAGAGTAAAGTAGCTTGAAATCATCAACAAATACGGAATTATGAGAAGATACAAATTCATGGATGACTGTATTGTACTAATGCTTTAGATATCAACAGATTCATGTGTACGTTCAGTCCTGGCAAACACGACGTGGTCGGAAATGTATTTATAAGGAGCACATCAAGAAGAATATCATTGTTTACTAATACATCACGTAGCTATCGTTTATGTCCGAAATGACCTGCATTTGTGAGGAGGAACGTGCAAAATTTAGTTTTTAAATTTAAACATCTGCATTAGGTGATGCCTCAACATTATGAAATTCTTCAATGCATCATGATTAATATTTATGGTGTTACTGACTTCTGTCCTGACTCAAATAACACGCGGAGCACTTGGATGATCACACTTATCATCATTGACACTTAAAACTCCAATTTACGATGACTATATGTGGAACAACATGCAAAATGGAGAAATCTTGTAAACACTTATTGCTTACATATTCTCCAATCTGTGTACTTCTCCATCTGGTTTTTATAGCTTTTCATACGTTTGTGTATTAGATTGAATAATAAGCCATAAACGTCATCACTAACCCTCCTTTAATGTTCTGCAAGAATTTACGCTAGGATCTTTGATGTGAGAAATTGTCGTGGGAAGATTTTTCTAGTCTGTAATCACAAGTCATTGGATTTAGGTCGCAAGGTTTTTGCTCCCAATATCCCTAAGATATAGTTACCTCAAGCTTGCTTTGGGCTGTGTGAAGTCAAAACGGATGCATCTATATAATACTATCATATATCAACCACTTTTTATTACCAGATACTTACAGGTTTGTTAATTTCCCAACCATAAAATCATCTCGGCCCTGGCAACAGTCACCGCTCATATCAAAATCAAATACAGGGGATGAGGTCGGATGGAAAGCATGTTAATGGCCAACACACTAAGATAAAGATTCCTGATTGAACCACCACTGGCTAGCCATTCATAGGAAAAGAGTCTCGAGCCAAAATTTCATTCATTTTATTTATAGAGGAAATATACGGTTTCAATGTTTTTATTATTCACAATTGGAATATTTTATGGAAAACTTGGCAATGGAACTCTTTGATGAATTGTACAAGGCCGTTAAGCTTCTATTGGGTTCAATAACTTTTGAAATTAAAACATTTATCCACTAATTGCAAGTCAATGGTCTTTTAATTTATTAAACTAAATTCCAACCTAAGTTTTATTCACGACTCGTGCATCTGATAGATACTTACTGCTTCAATTCTACTCCATTTCATAATTGATTTATTATTTTTAAGCCTCATAATTACTTATATTCGTTATTGTGATTGTTGTTGAAATTCTTTGACTGCTCGAGACTAAAAAAGCCTTGCCACCAGTCAACCCCCCAAGTTTTTGAAAAAGTCCTATGCGTAACACAAATGAGTAGCAATTAAACCAAGAAATTGAAGACTGAAAGTGTACTGAATCCCTTTCACCCTCTCCTCATAAAGGACGCCATAATGGCCTGTTGATGATGAATAATGTACACGGGAAAACCTGTTCAGGTGCATATGGGTGGTTGAAATGGTTAATGTTAATTTACTAACAAAAATAAAACTTACTCGTATGTTGACATCGTCGCAAATCAAGAGTGTCAATAATTTCCTCGACTTTCTCCAACTTCTCCGCTCTTGAGAACTTCCGATCGGGAAGTCGCAGCAACGCTGTGTACTGTGTAGACAATAGTCAGACGCAACTTTAAATCCACATTTCATTTTTATGAATCTATTTCCCATAGAAAGCTTAAAACGACAAACATTAACGTTTCATTCTCAGCCATCAGCTATTACAAATTGCTTTTAATAAATTAACCATCTCATTTCGTAATACACATTTGTTGTAACAACTTTCAACAATTAAGAATGGTTATTTTACAAGCGGAACAGAAGGAAGAGAAGACTAAAAATTGCTTTAGTTTAATGAATAAAAATTTCCCGACTTTAATCACTTTCTGACTATGTGCTTCCGTCACTAGTCCTTCATTTGCATTCAAATGTGTTTCAATTTCAAAGGCTTTTATTTACATTTAATTATAGATAGCTTAATTGATAGGAACTTAAGATTTACATACCACTAAAGTCTGCTTGAGTGTGAGATCTGCAAAGAATACATCCTGTTGTAAAACATATCCGATTTTGGAGCGTCGAAGTCGCTTGCATAAGGTCTCTCCGTTGAGACGAATACTTCCGGATTCCAATCGCAATCTACCTGAGAGGGCACTGAGAAGACTGGTCTTGCCACAACCTGTGGGCTGTAAATATGGAAATAGAAAATGTTTTTTTTATTATATTCATACAACTTATTGTACCTGCTCATCGAATAATCGAATCATCTCTTCTCTTTTACAATAGTGTGCAAACAAATAAAAACTAACTTTAAAATAGGAAGAATGATCTCACTCTAAATTATTTATATGGAATACAACTATCTAGAAGGTCAAAACCTCTCTCTCTTCGACTATCTGACAATCTGAAGACGAGCCTACCTTAACAGAACATAAGTTACGAGTTCGTGACATAATTTCGTGGGTTGCTTGTAACTGCAAATCATAACCTACATCTCTTATCTCATCCTTTTTCCAAATCCATGTCATTAATTTATGAATAAATGATGGCGCAACGGGTGACGGGGAGATTCTTGTACGAGTTGATGTTACAAGGAATTTGTAAAATTTCCGATTTAGGTACAACTTAAGGATACAATTTTAATTTGTTCCAGGAATATAGTGATTCACTTACTTCATTGAATTTGCGATTATATTCTGCTTACAAATGAGATGATTTCTTCATAACCATCACTATAGAACATAGAAGAGTTTTCTGATCATAAAATACACATCAATTTGCGAGCATGACGTTATCGGACCAAACCTGCAATTACTTTATCGTGTACTGCATGTGCAAAATCCTACTCAAGTTGTCTACACATCGAAATTTGTTTTTTTTAAATAATTTCTATGCCCAGCGTTCCATATTAATTGAGATTTTCGAAGTAGGAGAATTAATTATCTAAAAATAGGTAGACAATTAGAAGATTTTATGTCAGTGAACCGCACGTGTGACTTTGGAATCGACGATAAAAAATAAATCCTTGCACCCAGACCTATAAATCTAGTGGCTCTAACTCCAGTGAAAAGCTATTAAATTCCAAATTTAAAAAATAGCAATTTAATGTCTTCCGTCAAAACAGTTCATTTTAATGCCTTTGTTTGTCTCATTTTCTGACGTTTTTATTGCTGCAGTCAAAACTACAACCAGACATGGGTGTCCTTAAAAACTAGTGTAAAAAAGTGCAAAACAATTTGCAAATAACTGGACATAAAACCGACAGCCACAAAGGGTTATAGGCAATGTTAAACATTAGTTTTTATTTCCCCCTTATGGAATATCAGGCTTCAATTCTTACACACGGCTCATGTGAATGGAAAGGGTCCATTAATAAGGCTGAGAAGGTTGTTTTGCACAATTTCAGGCTTTTAGAGCTATTATTATTCTGAGTTGATTACGACGATGAACACCTTTTAACTTTAGCTTTCGAAAACATCAGGATAACCTAGAATTGTCTGCAGAACATAAAAGCAATAAAAATATTGTGAACAACTTACCCCCATTACTGCAAGAATTTCTCCTGGTTTCACTTCACCCGAGATGTCAGAGAGAACAAAACTGTTTCCCGAAATAGGGCTTGTCCTCATGTTTGTGAACGCGAGTTCACAAGAGTTTTCATTGTCTCTCTCTTTTTCACATCTAGAATTTAGAAATTTAATTTTTTAAACTGGGTCGGTCAAATCAATAACACATGGAAATTCATAAAAACAATTTCCCTGCATAACATCGAACATGAATCGGGCCGCAGTTCAAATACAAATACATGTCAGCCTTGTTGAACATTTGACATACTGACATGGCTCAAAATTCAAAGATTGCAACCCGTTGCCTCGCCCCCACTGTTTTTGCAATGATACTTGAACTCTTGACGAGAGTTCAGGGTCACAGTGACTAAATAATAAAGATGCTAATGGAGTATGGAGATTTAAACTCGTATCACCTGTCCGCTATTCAATTTCATGCCTCTTTAGTTGGACTCCTCTCTACCACCCGTCCACCAGTTAAAAAAATAAATTCATGAACATACCAAGTCGCAGATTCAAAGACTATTTTTGGATTAGCAGAACTACTGAATGGTTCAAAAAAAATTGCTTGCACATGGGACATAGTACCCGATGTTCTATTCCATCGTGCTTGGGCATAAACATACTTTGTCTCATACATAACCTTAACCTACCGCAGTAATAAACTTCGTAACTGAATGCTCTACAGACGTAGCTGATTTTATGTCTTCCTACGTTATGCAATGTTGTATTTCTTTTAAGATCATGAAATGAAATTTAAGAGAAATTTCTTATCCAATTTAATAGTTGATACTATTAGTCAAATATCTTATGCCCATTCAGCCCTGCATGTGAATCCAATGCCCTTTGAAATAATTCCTTCTTTGTTTCACTACCCCGGACGCATTTATAAAGCTGGCAAATGAAGTTGAATGAAATTGATAACATTTCAGAACATAATCTTCCATGCCAGTACATAGTGGAAGAGCATTAGCATTTATGAGTCATATTTCTGTGGTTTCCTCTATACAGTTTTGTAATTTAACCCTTCTTGAGTTTTACTAATGCTAGTAACAATATTGGATAACGGATGCATAGTGAGAGTGATAGGGTGAGTGAGTCTGTGTATGGTTGAGAGTTTCAAAATGGAAATCATGCTCCGGCAGTATGATTGGGATTTGCAATTTGTATGATTTTATTTAAATACTTTTAACTAAGAAAAAAAAATATATCAGTTCAGTACTGAATAACTAGTTGGTTGCATTTATGTAAACATTGATTTATCCGAAAGTTTTCAATAACAAAGGAAATTCTACAGAAGCCGATGGCTATAGAGGTTGTTCATTCCATTTTGGTTTGAAAAATAATTGGACTTTGAACCCGACCTTCTTAATAAGTGTGAATGGTTCAGCCCATAAAGCTTTGAACAGTCTAACACAATCAGATTCGCAAACTGTGAATGACATGGTTGATGCAAATTAAGTTGCTAATTCTTAAAAATTGAGGGGAGGGATATAGTGAGGGAGCCAAATTTCAGGTAAAAACAGTAATTTACATCTAAATATGCGCCAAGGGCATGTCTATAAGAGTTAAAGCTAATTCCTGCTTCTCTTTGCTTACATGCTAATTCAGACTTCCAAACGTAATTGTTCTTTATAAAAATTACAATCCTTGCAATCTTTGTCTTAAATTAAATTTTGGAAGAACATGAGAAAAATCGATAAAAATCTTAATTTAAAATCCCTTTCAGATTTATTTAACACCAGCTGAACAAATGCAGACCCAATAAATATAATTTATTACAGTCAGCAACAACTGCAAGTAGTTAATCCAAGTTCAATAATAGGCCGAATTCTTTCTGGGTCATGTTTTAATACTAAATATGATTACTTAACATGAAATTAAAAGCGGTTGCTGGCAGGTGATTTAATAGTGAAATAATAATCATGTATGACGAAAAATAAATCACAGATCATGCTGCATTCCAACCTCTTGCTTACGTAGTTCTTCCTTATAACCAGACTTTTTTCTAGAATTTTGGCAAGATCCCACCAAGATTTTATTCTTCAACATTTTACGTCAATATCAGAATATGTGTTAAAATACTATGTACATTTATGTTAAGGTAGCGCACACACAACATAAGTTTCCCTATGGTTTCACTACTGTCATTGCAGAGTATTACTAATTTACTAATCATAATAAATGGCTTGTAGTACTCGTACTTACGACTAGTTCCTTATTTCTATAAATCTTGAAGGCTACGAGCCTTCAACTTGTTCTAACTGATTATTTACGTGACATAATACTTAATTAGAGCTAAGTAACCAATCTTTTAAATCTATGAATTCTATGTTATGCAGTTTTAATACACGACAACTATACCTGTACAGGATTGCTATTTCAATAAATTAAATAAAAATTAAAGTACTGGTTTTTTTGCCCTGATTATTTCAAACCTACAGGACCAAAGAAGCGAATACAGGTTTTAAGTAGAATCGTAGGAATCTGATACGAAAGTAAAAAAAAAAGAGAAGGTTTATTCTAACTATTTGAAGGATGAACGACTGCATAATTGACCTTTAAGCATGCGATAACAATCTCAGTACCATGCGACAACAAGTACCTCTAATTTAACTTCAATAATATAGAATCAATAACACTCACTTTTTTAGCCGGCAACTGCTGATATGAAATTAATTAGTCAGTCTTATTATTGCATGATCACCACGGATTAAAAAAAACAGTTTGCCCCCTAAACCTATTGTGGTAATCAGGACATATTATGTTAGCTCTTAAAAATGCCTTTCGTGGTTCATTTTCACAAGTCTCAGGCCTGTAAAAAAACAAGTCAGTTAGGAAAGTAGTAAATCAATGAGTCAGTGTAATACAGGGGAGGTAAATGACTTCTGCCGTCTCAAAGAGTAAAAAGTTGCAGAGAGGACAACTTAAGATGAGTGAACACCATAATCAGCTGACAAGTTGAATATCGTAGACATGTTTCAAGTTTAAAGTCGACATGAATAGGGACATTTCAAGATCCACTCTGATATCTTACATTCAAAGAGAGATGCAGCAGAAGGGCAAGACATAGGACGAAAAATGAATAGGATTATAAACAGAACCAAGACTGACATGTATATAATACATCACCGTCGTGTCATTAGCAACGCAGGATTTCAGCCCTCTCTCACTAAAACCGTCTTCAAGTTCATTTAAAATCTTTGAGCATATCTTGAGAAGAATTTATACAACCTACATCATATGAATCCTATGAAATGTCTATTGTACTAGAATTCTAGATGATTATACTTAGCTTTAAATTGGACGCTGGATTTTTAAAACTTAGCTCAGTTAACCTACAAATTGTTTGGATGTCTTTTCTATATCATCTTGCAATTATAATTTTATTATTGTCATTTAATGTGTTGAGCCTCGGTGTTAGCAATGGTAGTCATATATACTAGAGGTAAGTATTAAAAATAATTCATCAATGGTAAGAATTTTTGACAGCTTTCCTCAGTTGGCTAACAATACTAATAGCTATGTGCGTTTCTGATGGTATGGACTTTACTTGTGCTAATAACGATTTAACGCTACATAGAAGGAGGCCCGAAATTAATTACACTTGACACAATGCACTCCCCAGTTATAGTATTGACTGAGTAACCTTCCCATTAGTTATCTATGAAAAAAATGAGGTAATGTTTATGTCAGATGCGGCATGTTAAAAAGCGGTGGAGTAGGTTACAGGTTGAATAGGTAGCTTTGGGATATTATTGTTCTCAGAGAAGAATATACGTTGACCAACTAACCTTCCTTCCTAATATGAAACAAAATATTGTGTACCATCGTGTATAATTTATGCATAATTACAAAGCGGACTGTTCTTCGTATAGACTTGAAGAGTACTTAAAGACGATATGTTTGGTAAACACGATTTGCTCAATTTCCGCAAAGTAGGTTTAACCCATAAACTACAAGACGTTGATGAGGACGCGTCTAGTTGTTCCTAGTATGAAAAGTAATGGTTTTCGGAAGTGTTACATTCAAAGTGATACAAAAAAGGAGATCAAATTAACTACATCTCATTCATCGCTTAAGCGAAAACTATTTGGCAAAGAAGCCAATCAATTCCTTTTGCTGCCATATTAAAGAGCATTTTATAATATATAACTGGCTACTACAAGAAGGAGGAGGAATGCATAATAACATATGTGTCATATGCTATCTATAATAACTACGCCATGTCTATCAAGTTTATGAAATAGTAAAAGTTTTAGAGACCAGAGTTCAGAGACACTTAAGTAGAAATGGGTGGAGTAGACCTAACAACCGAACTACGTGCCCATCGTGCCAACACATCTCATGCACTTTGATTTGAAGTTTATAGCAAATCAATTCGTGTTAAGTAATACAATACAAATATTATATTACTCACTCCCTTCGAATGCATCTTTTCATCGTGTCAAGATTTGCAATTTAGACAAAAAGTTACCAACCAACCACGGAGGTCGTTCTTATCAGGCTTGACTTTTCTTTCAAACGATTTACACCCATGAGCATCACTTTCTGGAGTCGAGAATACTAGACTTCCTTTGGATTCCAAAATCAAAAAGTGTCTTCTCAATATAGTAGCTCGACCTGTAGTTGTGACTACAATAAAATCTTAAAATCATCGTGGTCACTCTCTTCATCTTTTTTGCAGCTTAGCTAAATCCCTTTGGCTCAAGTAGGTAAGAAGATATAAAAGTTTGAGTGTCAGTTGGTTACTCAACACAAGTTCCTACTTCATGTAGGCCACGTAGTTGAATGACCCGTTAGGTTGGCTCCTATATGCTAGTCTACATTGGCTGATGTGAGTGTGTTAAGAGGATGATTACTATTGGCTATTAGCTATTACTGCCTTGCTTTTTAGGAATCATTATGTAGATTATAGACGGATGGATTATGTATGCAGATGACGGTAATGGGTTCAGAATAAGTTTACAGACCTCTTATTCCATAGTAGTAAAGTCTTGTGTATAAAAGCTACATGGACTGTGTCTCTTTGTACTAATATTTAATTTGATGGTGTAAATTCTTGTGCTGACAAACTTATTTAGAAATTCGTTCACATCACTTTAGCATACTACAGCATCTCGACCGAAAAGAACTGAAATGAGCTCGCAATCATTATGAGGTAGATGTACACCATTCAATCATCTTATCTTGAGAGGCTTGACTTATTGTTTCTCAAAGAAAATAATACTGGAGATATGGAGACATCAGAATGAGCTTGAATGATGACTGGACATTATCATTCATATGTAAATCTAAGAGACGCCACTGCATCAACTTGGTCTACAAATACACCGACTTACAGTCGGCATACCTTCTTGGAATATAAAGGTTATCATCTTCAGGAAAGTCAAAATGCCATCGTCTCGAGAAACAGAGAAAAAGTAAACAAAAACTACCGCAGCTCCCATAGTGTTTATATTAGTAAAATAGCATATACTGATACTACATTACAAACTTGCAGTACTTAATTTTTAAATTAAATAAGATGTACGAAACTCCGTAGTACAAACTGACTTAATGACCTTTAAACACACCGAAGATAGAGGCTTAAAAAGAACTTGAGTAGTATTTTAAATTTGAATTTCCATGCATATAAAATCTATAATACTATTCTTAGATAATTGTCGGATAAAGTGTATTATAATTTATGGAAACGCTGATTTGCAAATTACAAATTCTATGATCAATAAATGAGTCTATAAAATGTATTCAAATGAGATCAATCAGAACATCCAGAATTTACGTAACCTCCTGCTAATTAATTCAATAAGAATTAGAATCCTAGAATTGGACCCATTGATTTGTTAAAATAAACGGATGCAATTGCACAGTTAATGTATGAGACAACTCATCTACTTGGCCAATGACCCTGACACCTGAGGTCTAGAACAGATAGTGAAAGAGTTATTCAATACGATGCGTTTACGCAACAAATCTAATTCACCTTTCTGAGCTGTCTGAACCATTTCCTTGTTTCATAACGATAATGTACGCAAAAATCTTACATTCCCCGTCTCATCTAAATATTAAGTCTTCATCTTCATTGATATTTTATAAATCAATCGTTTTTCATAAACAAACTTCAGAAGCTCCAGACATCTACAAAGCATCTAAAGATAAACCTGGTAAAAAATTAACAAGCCGATGAAGCGTTTACTTTTATGCCCTATAGAAAGAGAAAGGTGAAGGTTCCGGGCTAAAATCCCAAAACCTTTCAGAATCAAACTCTACCGTATCTATAAACCTTTGAGTTCTAAAATATTTTTCTAATCAACTGTCAAATAACAATAATAATAAGGTTATCGCTTTAAAAGAAGCTCATCAAACCTTGGGTCTTCAAGATCCAATTTGTCGTGGGTGGAAACCAGGCTCATTTCTTTCCTGTTGAATTTCATGGTCAATGTCGGTATGGCACACTTTGTATACTGCACTGTCTGTGAGGGACTCTAAACTTTTTAAACTTATACAAGAGGCCAGGGCTAAGTAACAAAACAACAAAGCGTTCTACTTTCCCCTATTTATTTTAATCCTTTATTTTTAAAATCTACTGGATTAAATTGTACCGATCCAGGGCACTGATCCATGTTATTTTTAGACTCCAGTTTTAATCCGAAATGTAAAGTAAGAAAAGTTGAAGACACTCGATTTTTTGTACTGTCCTTTGAGTAAGTGAGAGAGAGAGATGTTGGGAATGTATAGATTAGAGTTAAATAAGAATTGGAATGGGTCGGGACAGCAAGATTGAGAATGACTGACTGAGGCTGAAGATGACCAAGTAATATAGGAGCAGCTTGAGGCTTCAGCCCTAAACTCTAAAGTCAACCATGCTACCACGGTGCAATGAGATACGAGATACGAAGCAGAAAGAACGTGCAAAAGTATATTGTAAACAACAATGAGTATCACCCCTACAGATAAGTCTGTATATCTCAGATACGAAAATCTCCTATGCCCAACGGATGATTCTAACGCTAACTTCAAAGAATGAGGAGCATGTGTCCACTGAGACTTAAGTAAATACCCCCTTTGTGGACGCTTCAAATTTGCAATAATGTAGAATTGCAAAATAACCTAGCCTCGTAAAATCGGAGAGGACCCTTCTCAAACTTTTATTTACCAATTTCCGTCCTTTGTGTCATTGTGCTAAGCATCCCCCTATTTCTAACTCTACCCCAACCCTCTGTTCTCAAACCTTTAACCTCGTAAAATCTCCACTACCAGAGGTACAAAAATAACTATTCTTCACATTTAATATCCTTCAACCCTAACTCGGGGAGGTACGGTACAGTGAACTCAATTTCAGTTTTAGAGGGTTAACAAATTCTCTCTACCCCTTTTCGGTTGCGAAATTACATTCTGAATTAGCAAATCTTTTTTTCCCCTCGAGATCTCATTTCATACAAGGCCTTTTTGCAGATGCTACTCCACTGCCCGGACAGTGAACCGGCCGGATTCTTGGAAATGATTCCATGACTTTTATAGAGCTATTAGTCACCCTTTAGCTTTCTCTTGGTGAGTGCATAAGGGTTGGTATTTCAGTAAGACCCTATGTAGGCTTTTAGACCTTTTTTTATACTTGGAAACTCTACTGTATTGTAAAATAAAAGCTTTGAAATAACTTACGCAATTTGTGTATGGTCGCCCGATTTGGGTAGTCGCAAGTAGTCCCCGAGGACTAGCAAATCCTTCGAGATGATCATGATGGCTTGTTAACTGGTGATTAGATATAGTCTTTCTCGGTAGAATAGAATCTTCTTACGATGTTTTAGTATTTTTATTGATAAGATAATATATTATTTACAAGTATGCTAAGACAATATAGTCTTAAAGCGAGTCCAGGGAATTGACGGAAAAGTTCGAATTTGGAATGAGTTAAAAAGATCGCACTTGTTGAAAGTCTTTAAAAGTTGTGTTCAGGAAAATGTCATGTGCAAATCCTGAATCTCCATGCGTTTCTGTTCTGATAGCTACCAAGAATTTTAAATCAGGGCAGCTGCGAAGTGTGAGTTGTGGTGATTGCAGAATTAGAAAGACTATATAGTTGCATGGGTAGATTTTTGGCAGTTCGAGTTCAGCATTACTAAAGAGAAAACGGAAGGGTTCATTTCAGTTCAGTGTCACTCCATCAGAAATAGTTTCCTTGTGTTTGCTCTGCAGCGAAGGAGGGCCTTGTAAACTAGAGATATCAGCATCAGCAAGTGCTTAAAACACACATACGTGCATGAGAGAGAGGGAGAGATGCTTTATCTGTTTCAAAGTGTGAATGGCAAATATCTGTTTATGCTGCACTGAGCGAATGTGAGACTGGCTCACTAACTTTGTTACTTTATTGGCTCTGCCTTGGTCTTGGTAAAATGTAATAATAAGTCACACAAGGTCTGCCTCAAATGAGATTTAGAGAGAGAGTGAGAGAAAAGTCTTGTATCGTTTTGAAAGGCAAGGGAAATGTGGACAACTTAGGGTTTGATTTTTAGTCTAAGGTTATTTTTCAAGTCTCACTCTTCTGCTTTTGCTGTGGTAATTGTAATTGAAAGACGAATAACTCCTGGAAAGGGTTCTCTTAAATAACTTCTTCTTGGTCCACGAACAGATCACAAATGATACAAAGTGTAGCAAGAGTTTTTACTCTTATCAGGGGCAGCAGATGAATTAAAAGGCTTAGGCAGTGTGGCAGCAAGATCCTCAAGTCTTTTATGATGTTTGATTGGATACGATGTTGCAAATGTGTAAGGAGGAAGACCAAGAGCCCAAGTGTTATATACCCACTCACCGTCACTGCAAAATCTTAACTAATAAGAAATACTCACGAAGTAAAAAGTCTTTCCATCACTGACTGACTGCTCAAAGCACAAACTACTTACAACTTATAAAAAGGACAGCTCAATAAAATTTAATATTCAGACCAGTTGAACACACCACACACACATAGCATAGGTAATAGCCGTTTTATAATACATTGTTCCCAGTCTTTACAATACCAAATCCATTATATACATGTTCCATACCATCGTGCTTTTCAATAACCCTTTGATGCTTCACTTTTCTAACATAATGTACCTACAACCTAATGTTAGCTCCTAGTCCAATGGCTTATCCTCATGGCTGTTAAACAAATTACTTTCTACTGCTCCGCTCTCCACACAAAATACACAAGTCTATACGCTTTATAAACTCACTACATAGATTCAAATGATATTTATAAATGATTAAGATAATTATAGTCCAATCTTAAGCACTGTCCACTTACGTAAAGCAGTTTGTATTATTATATTGATTTTAACACTTAATTCACTGTACTTTTGTTTGTTTGTAACCCGAGTGTCAAATAGTACAGAGGAGGTTTTCGGACTTGTTTGCAATATTTATGAAGTCAAGAATTTATTTTTTCATACTCAAAGTTTTCCTCTATTTCTCATCTGTGCCTACTTTTATTCAACTAATGTGGTAAGCTGTTTTTCAGGGCTAAATGCTGGGCATTTAACGTAATACAATGTAACTTTGATAAGGTATGAGTTCATGACACTTGAACGAGATTATATTGCTTATTTTAATCGGCCATTTCACCCAAAGCGTAAAAGTTCAGGAACTCTGTGTGTGCACACAGAGTGATCAGATTAGAATAACTCCAAGAGTTGATTTCTATAGTCTTATAGGAGCACAATCGGAATTCTCACTTTGTTGCGATTCTGTTCTTAGTTGCTTTGCAATTGCGTCTTTTTAAAGGGCCAGATTTCAGAAGAGCTATCTCAAGATGAGATTACTATGGGGAAAGGTTCAGCCGAAAATGTTCCTCACCAGTAATAAACCCATTGGTAAAATAGGGTTGAATAATTAAGAGCCCATTCTTGTTTGTAACAGTAGGTCCCCGTCAAGTTAGTTTAATTCAGATGCATAAATTATAGTCCGGTAGCCAAATAGATCAAGAACCTTTTCGTCTGTAAAAATTCCTTAAGTTTTTTAGACAGGTAGCCGGTTTCTCTTTCAGTTTTTTCCTTGTTTTAATTACAATGGGTTTCAATTGAAATCCCGATTAAGCTAAATCAATGTAATTGGTTGGATTTTCCTTCCAAATTTACCTACCTTGTTATCTGTTGGCTTGATTGAGATGGAGTTGAAATTCCGTCCATGCACATTCTAGGTTTTATGATGGAGCTGTGGAAATGATTAATACTGTGACGGGGATTGTGACAATATAAGTTGGGGATAAAAATTTTAATGAGAATTTTTTAAATGCGTAATTAATTTCTGAAATGCATATAAAATGTCCAGCTCACAATAAATGTAATCATGCAGCAATGCACCAAAGCAATGCGGTAACTCATTTTTATGGCATGAGGTATATTGGTTTAAATGGGAATGTAACCTTGACTTTTTGGAATCATTGATTTCTGTCCGTTTTTGAGAAATGGGAAGGAACATATTATTAATATTTCAAAAGTCTCCTTCCTCGTTGGCATTGATTGAACTGTTGCCGAGTTTAGCAGAAATTTTATAAATTACTCATGTAACCAGAGTAGTTGTACAATTTTTAAATTGGATACACATATGCTGATGACCTTCAGTAGCATCAAATCATCTTTAGAAGCTTTTAGAACAAGTCCATTGGATGATCAAATTACATCTAATGACAAATTATTGATTTACGTCCCATCTTATTGCGTGCATCACATCTCCAAAAATGATTTCGAGTCTTGTTGATAACTCTATTTTGGAGGAGGAATTTTTATGAGGATGATTTCTGTTCGGTTCTACAGGTTCGAGTAATTTTCTTGCTTTGATAAGTGTAACTTGAGAGGCTTTGATTGATACATGTGTTTGTTAATGTAATGACGTTTCAAATATATTGGATTACACGATAAACATAATTGTTTTGAGACCTTCAATCTTCAAAGTTAACAGTCAACAAAGCCCAGTGTCGCTATACAGGTATGTGAGAAATGAGTTGACGGAATTAGAATGTCAATGCTTCTTATCTAATTTGACACGAGACACTCAGACAGTTCCCATGAAATAGAAGCTTACATTAAAAAAATACTTCTGGTCTAATTGAAAAATATATTAAAAGGTTATTATTTATTTTATCTGAATTTTACATCGTTACAACTGGAATATAGTGCCTGTAAATTCTACTACCTCTTTTATTGCCTTCAAGGTAGTACAATGCTCCATAAATACTAATTTGCCTGCATTTTAATTGTGTATCTGCAGTATGAGGAAGATGGACTGTCTAAATTACGATAAAAAATCAGCATGTCATCCTATTATATTGCTTTTGTATTGATTTCTACGATATAAAAATAATTAAGAATCGAAGCGAAGGCTGAAGAAAGCATCATTCACCGATCGGTATCATAAAATTTTAAACGAGACGGGACAAGAGAGTAACGGAACCCTTTTTAGGAAAAAATTAAACCATTTTTTTTATATCTCAGACTGTTACTTCAGACTTGGGGCTCTAGATTTTTATTGACACGGGTGTTAATCATAAACTTCATTGTATATTCGCCCTACAGTTACATTACGTTATTTATTTACGACCATTTTATACTTCGGTCCTCTACGAGTTCCTCTTGCCCGTGGTATTACATTTTTATAGAGGGTTAGATCTAAAAGGATTTGATTTGAGATCTAAGATGAAAATACAAACGGTAAAGGATTCTATCGTAGATTAAGGCAAACGGTAATCCATATTTCGGTCCAAACTGAAAAGGGAAGATGTGTTAAATAATTTCAAGCTTTCACGGTCAACGGTTATATATCCCTCAAAAAGTAAATGTTTTCCAAGTCGGTAATTTGAGCGATTGGATTAGGAGACCCCAGCCCTTGAATAAATCCCCAGTTACTGTTCGTAATAAATACACGAAGATGTAATTACGAATCCAAGGTTATAGAAAAATTCCTAGAAACAATTCCATTCAAGCCAACGGGATCTTCATTTCGTGTTTGACGTCTTGAGAGACACAAAATGTGTTAAGCACACGAAGAAGTCAAAGAGGACAAAGTTATAGGTTGAGCTGAATGAGTGCGGTCATTGTGGTCAACCTAGTCAGAATAATAACTGTCATTGTTGTGAAACTTTTGTCTTTCGGTAATCTTGTCAATCATGTGATTCACTTCGAAAAATTGAATTGAATTGAATAAATAACAATATTTCATAGGGATTAGAAATACATATTTCAAACAAATCAGGAATTATAATTATGTATTTCCGTTATTTGAATGTCTTTATTGCACTACAAAACTTGGACTTACTCTATCTTCTATCTCTGTTACTTCTCTTAGTACTTCAGATTATGATAATGATGATGTCATAAGATTAATTCAGTTAAGTAATGCCTCACGGGAACTAATTCTAAAGTTGAAGGCTAGATTAAATCCCAAGGCTCATGATTGATTCGTCTAAAGTGTTGAAATGAGTGAGGTAGGTCGAGTCACGAGTACAAAAGGCTTTTTAGCGTTAAAGCATTTGGTTGTAACAAGTGACCCCATTTCACTTATTCATCACGATATGTCGTTTGTCGGGTTCAAAATTGAAGAATTAAAGTTGATCTACGGGAAAGATATTTTTTATGACCCTTGCTTTTCATCAACTTCACATATTCTGTAGTTTCTTATTGATATAGTCAAGAGTTCGTATTACAACTCAGGTTACAGTAATGGTATTTATTTATTTTTCATACCATAGCCAAATCATTACTTATTTATTTATTTGTGAAGTTCAAGAATCTACATCTATTTAGTCTGATGTGGACGAAGAAGTTTGGAATAATGTTTAGTACTCTTATGAGAATTCTAGAAGCCTATTTGAAATATCTGCATAAAAGAGCAGTGGCCCTGGTGACATGCTGCAAGGTTGATCCATGTCAAGTTCAAACAAAAGTATGAACAAAATGATATTTCACCGGATTGTAATGTATTTAATTAATTCCCCATCCGCTCCTTCCATTCAATTTTGACAGAATCGAATTATTTATTTGAAACTCGAGATTTTTATTTAAAAGGGTCGTGTACAAGAATATCTCATTATTTATACTAATACGAGACACAAGTGCCAATACTGATCACATAACTTAGTCATTCAATACGATAAAGTGTTATCGGTCAACTACCTTGTTCTGTATTATCTTACAAGTGCTCAACTGAGTGAGTAGTTGCTCGTTGATTTCGTGTATTATCATTTACAACATTATAAGGAGTACATCTATCGCAGGTCAATCTTGTATTCCTCAGCAGCTTTAATTTGAATGCATAAAATAATTGAGATATCAATGAACCCAGGTCAGTCATTGCCCTGGAAAGCTTTGAAATTTAGGATAAAAATAAGTTCATGACTTGGATGTTAAGCTGCTGAAATAAATGTCATGTTAGTTGTGGAAGACTAATTCTTCAAATTAATTACAAACGTCATGTAATTTGACTAACATTGTTTATGAAAGCCAGAAGGGTATGAAAAGTAAGACCGAGAAAGCTGGAATGAGAATGACCGAAATTTAGAGCCTCTAGAATAGATGACAATCAAGAAGCTCCAAAGTCACAACATAAATTGCTTCAGTAGTTCTTACAAATTACTCAACGTCCAGCAAATTACTTGAAATACCTTATATAGCTATTCACGTTATTTAAATTGTAGGCACAATGTATAGTCGATTGAGGTCACTCTCATGAAGGTCAGTGTCATGTTTATTTTACATGTGCTGGTGGCAGTGTGGTAGTTACTTAGCAAGTTCTTGCCCATTTTTTTAGTTCCTTGTCTTCGTGTTTCTATCAATAAGTCAATTTTTGTATAAATTACAATTCAATAAAAACAATTCAAGTAATAATTAGACAATAAAAGGATTTATAAATGCTTTAAAAATAAGCATATGACAGGGAAATTGTTAAGCTGGTTAGTGACTGCTCACAATTTATTAAATAAAAATTACGGTGATTAAAATCATTTCTACTGCTCTATCAAAAATTTGCCAGTTTATTTGTCACATTGACTGTCAACTCTGTGTGGGCTAAAATTTAGTGATACAAGCTAGAAATAAATACGTACTAACCAGGAACTTTATGGCCCATTTTTATTCAATAAACAAAATAAAAAAGTTTCAAGACAAAAATATTCAATTCAAATCCAATACAACTGTAGACATTACTCTTTAAAAATAATTCAAAATCAGATTTTCATGTTTACTGCTCCATTATTAAATATATTAAAAATTATGATTAAATTACAACTTTTACCAATTACATATTATCTTCCCAGAGTTTTCTCTAAATTATATGATTTGGGGGCAGAAACATTAATGTGTGAAATTTTTTATAAATCAAACAAAAACAGCAATGAATGAATGATGGTGCAGTGGAATATATAAAGTGGTTTCTCCAGATAACACCAACAGGTAAAATTTGCCAAGCTTTGACATGATAATGGATCTCCGCTCGGAAAATTCATCGGGCATTGACATTACTTTATAATATCGCGAATTTAATTTTTATAAGCCTTTGAAGTTACAATTCACCGTGGAGGGTGATTCAGATTTAAACGTAGTTGGTTCTGTTAGAATTTCGTCTTGTCATGTCATCTTGGTTACATAGTGTGCGGAGCTGTTGTGTGAAATAATAACCTACCGTCAACCGTTCGTTATGGTTTATTCTTTCTTATGCAGTACAGCAGACCATAAATGGAAGTAGTCAGTCACTTGGCTATTGGTACTCTATCACATCTTGCAAAGCAGTGCACCAGGATTTAATCTCGATGCTTAAAACATCGTAAATTGCATTGTGAGGTATTATGTCATATACATCCATCTTCATGTTCGTGATGTACTTGCTATCCTACCGACCGACTTGGTCTCTATTATCATACCTAATTTATATTCACTATCTGACAGTGGCATTCAATTTAATTTACCTTTTAGCAATACGTCAACAGCCTCTTTTATCCTTGAAACTATGTTAAAAGTCTATGTGTCTCTGAAGGAAACTCTAGAATCCTAAAATTTTAGTCACACAAATTCATGATATCGCTTTTTTAAGTAATTGCTTCTGAATGAAGCTTCGAGTATAATATTCAGCCTTGTGGTATTAAACTGACGGCTTAAATTCGATGAATCATGTCCGATTTAAAGAAACTTTGGAACAAGGTTCTAGATCCTCAAGGTTTTTATTAACTTTAAGGACTTGGAGCATAAAATGTATTTATGCCAAAAGACTAATTACGTATGTTTGTAAATTGTACAAGGTAGATCGCTGGAAGGTGAATGCAAAGATTTATTTAAATAATAAAATTATTATTTTATTATTTTAATAATTGTTATTAATTATTTATTATTATTAATTATTAATTATTATTAATTATTTATTATTATTAATTATTAATTATTATTTATTATTATTAATTATTAATTTTATTTTGATAAAATAAAACCTTAATCACAATTAATTATAGAAATCAAACCTCAAGCTAACAAGAGTCTGAAAGTGCAGATGACGATGAACAAAGAGGAAAGAAAATCCTTCCTTAAATCTGCAACTACTGAGCCTCTCTATGAAAGTTTAAGAGCATTTTAAGCTTTCTTACACCTTCTCGAGGTGACGCGAACGAGAGATTACAATTCTGTCCATTAAAATTATTGAATCATTTGCAGATGGTTCATTATCATAGAGATGCTTAAATATATGAAATCATCGTTAAATTCAATAATCCATTCATTTAAAAAAATATATAATGAGTTTACTTATAATTACCCCCTAGAGGTTTGCATTTCATAAAAAAGGATAACTTTTCAGGATCGATGAAAAGAATTATATGGAAATCTAGTTTATTATTGACTCTTGTCTCCATGAAGTTAAAATTAATTTTGGTTCTTTGAATAATCAACTTCAAGTTATACTTATTTGGGATTGTATCAGGCATATAATTAATCCTAGATTCCTCCAGGTATTTGAGGCATTATTTCTATTATTTTACAAAATAATTCTGAGAAAGTAATTATTTCATCTTTTCTACCGTTTTGGTCCAATCTGCCAAAAGCATGTATATTTTAATTAGCCGTTATTTAATATCACATTACTTGGCGAAGCTGACGGAAGACTCGATTCATTACCTCCTGTAGTCTGGAACTGAAGACTTTGAAAAGGAGACTTATCAAATATGAGGTCTGCAGCGAGTATAGAGTCTGATACTGATGTGTGAAGTCCCTCAGTTATTTACAGAAAGAATACACTCTGATGCCTGATGCTTAAAATGAAATACCTTCACCCAGCAGGGTTTCTCCGAAGCCTTGTTTATGACCAGAAGATTTCATGTATAATCTCTTCAGGCCTTCGGTTGAAATTAAAAGTGTCGACTGTGGGCCATTGGTAAGTGTGAGACTTGGCAGGAGGTTCGTGTACTTCCCAAGGCTTTTTACACGACGGTAAAAATATATTATTAATGTATCATGAAACTTCATTCACACATGACTGTATGGGCGATGGAAACGGAGTGGCAATGAAACCCAAACTGTACACCTACTAAGCGTTTATTCAATTCTAAGATTTCGAAGTACATTCGGCTTTCACATCCCCGTGTGGCATGACTGTTTGTATCATTGATTAGAATAGAAGGTGGTTTCTTCCAGGTAGAAATCACAGGGGAAATTATGAGATCACAAAAGAGCCTCTGAGCTTTTATTGAACATTCCTAGGCTGCAGATACAATCCCACTTCTCGGTATTCAAAAGTAGCCACAAGTATCTGGTTAATATATGTATTATAATTTATGTTCATCTGCAAACACAATATATTAATCAAATCCTTGCTGGATTACTACTTCTAAATAATAATTCTACTCATTCTTACACTTGCTACTCTCGAAAATTTATAATCAGCTCGCCATTACCTCCTAACTTGATTAACATTGTAGTGCCCGGAATGCATTTAAGAACATTCTGCAAAGAGACCTCGATTGTCGATTTTTTTAAATGATTGTAAGATACAGAAAGACAGATGAAGTGCTTGTCAGATGGATTATAAATGTCCTCTGTTTTTCATCACAAAGTATGTGTACGTAGTTATGATTTGGAATAGTTGATGTTGGTATCAAAGGACCGGCCTGTGTTCTACAACTTCTTCTGCCTAGGATCTACCTTGTCTATTGATGACGAAAACAAAGATGTTCTTAAAGCTTTTTCCACCCTTCATATATGAATATAGTAGTTATGAGAGTGGTATATGGTTAAACAGGTGTGGATGGATGAGGATGGTCACCCAACTCGAAGATCAGAATACACAATTCGGTTTGCAAGATCTCGAAATCTTTTTTGGATATCTCACATACTAATTGTAATCTGTTGGAGTATTCGATTGTCTACCTCCTTCATATCCTCAGTGTTCACAACCCTCGACTCAAGATGAGAATGAGACGTGCTAGATTGCTGTAGAGAATGGGACTCTTGAAGAGGGCAGAATTACTTTGCTATGTGAACATTGTGAACATATTCTCATCTTAATCTTAAGGGCATAAATGCATATGGGATGATACTTAATGTGAAAAGTACTGGCACACCTGCTTCTTCCCATTTCCATCGGCCATCATATCACATCATCCAGGTAGGTAAGGTTAACCACTTCTTCATCTTTACACCTCTTCTTGTTAGATTCTCTCATCTCCATTCTTAGTTATAGTATGTATGTATATCCTATTATATTACAGTTCACTCTCCGTACAAGGATCTCGCAATCTCAGGACCACTAAGTTTCAAATCCAAAAGTATACTGCACTCCTAAAGGTGTTTTTCTAGCGAACTTCAAAAATTTTGAATTGATATTTATCAGGAGGTTTTTATAAATCTAGTACTTGACATTTGTTTCAAGATTGTCATTTTGATTCAAAATGGAACTAGGTCCGAATACCGAGAGTCGACGGTCCTTGTGTATGCAAGAGATGATATTAGTAGTTAGAAAGAGCCGTATATGTTATGCACAGAAAAGAGAACCAATCCTCAATTTTATTCCGAGTGAGGATTTCCCATGTCCACAAGTCTAAGTTGTGTATATACGAACATATCAGAACTAATCCTAGTCGGCCCTCATCATCATCTCATATCGCCTCCTTCTTATTCAAGGAGTTTTCCCTGATTCCTTGTCTAATTCTTCTTATTACACAGTGAAACGGACTTCAGTCCAGCCTTATCCTATTTTGAACGTATTCATTACTTCATCTCACTTTACCTCTCATTAAAGCTGTAAAAAGCGTGTCCCACGCGACTGGGCTTGGAAGAATCTGAAAAAGGGTTCCAGCACTGGAGAAACAGGCGTGTACTTTGACGATTTACACGGGTAATCGTTTAACCCTTTTAAGAAAAAAATATATTGACGGATCGGTTACCACAAGATTTTTTGGATTGTCCTTCCTGGTTTATTGAATAGTCTTGGAGACACTAAAATGTTCCAGCTTGTGTAGCGTTCTTCAATTCATTAGGCAATTGAAGAGTTTAGAAGGATTTATTTTTAGAGTTTGTCCTTAAAGAAATCAAAATGAGGAAGGATTGTTGGATTTCCGGGAAAAATTTGTGGCTTTTCATCTCGTTAATTATTGGATGCTTTGGAATTCAGAAAATTCAATCAAGGGCCCATCATAAGGTAAGTATTTAAATTTATAACGCAAGTGGGTAAAAGAGTTCAAATAGCAATTACAAAATACATATTCGAATTACAACCGAAGCCATTATCACATTTAAAACAACAGTTTAACTAACGATCTGAAATGAATGGTCGTGCTTAAAACTATAATTATCTCTGCAGAATATTTTGCTTCAAAGTCATTGATTGTCCAAGATTAATTACAATAAGAGAATGTTATTTTGATGCATCCCTTACTTAGGTATTATAAACTCTGTCCTATATCTTTTCAATCTTTTGAGTTAACTAATGTCCTCGAAGTATAAAGGGTGCTTTCTACAATATGTAGGCATAATTTAGATTAGCAAGAAAGTTATTTCCAAGATGGAGATGGATTATATACGTCTTTATAACTAAAGGTTAATGTAGACAAAAGGTTCTGTGAAGATGTGATGTTGTAAATCTCCCCCGGTCATTTCTGTAAAGTTTCTTGTATGCATGTACATATTATCAAAAGCCCAACCTTAAGATATGCTAATGAGATGTTTTCTCAAGTGAAATCAAGCGAATCCTTTTCCTTAGTAATCTCACAATATCTGCAGTTATGGACTGGGATGCCTTACTGTCTACCATCTTCGCATCAACATCATGTACCACAAGTAACATTATCAAAGTAAAGGGATTGGATACACCAAGAAATAGTGGATAGTATTGTTGGGGAATCAACAATTTATTTTGAGTATTATTATTTAATTATAAACTTAATAAATTAGGAATTACAATCAACATAATCATTATCTTTAAGTTTAAAATACATTTTTAAAGGACCTTGTTAGATAGTTAAATCTACAACATTAGATGCTATAAAAACAGACATAGATCTTGCGTTTGCAGTACTTGCAGTTGCAGTATGCAACTTGTATAGACGTTTCCTGGTTTATCTTCATGTTCGTTTGACATAGAATGCATCGAGAAACAGCTTTTGGTGGACATAAAAGGAATATTATTCTAAAAGCTTGAAAATCTATTTAAAATGACCAACCATGAATTCACTAATAATTCTTTAAGCTTAAAATGCACTCTAATCAGCAAATTATTCAATCATAGCAAGTTTTACCTCAACTCAGAACAGTAGTAGTAAATGTAGGAAATTGTATGGCTGTTTCATTATTAGAAATAAATCAACCTTAAATATTTTACGATGCTATTTATAATATTGGCTTTGGCTTAACTAGGTTGATCCAAACAATGCAATTTAATTTTAAATTAAATGATAATTCAATTTTTTTAAAGAATAAATAAAAATCTGATTGATTAGAAATGTTACTTTTTTGTCCCTTGACAGGTCCATAATCTCGCTCTATACCCTGAGAGACATTCATGGTGCCAAGCGACGCCGATTAGACAGGAAATAGCCCATCCCCCCGAATGTGAACCAACGGTAATCGACAATATGGTGTGTCTTGGAGCCTGCTTCAGTTATAGTGTACCCCGAGCTCAAGATTATGAACCTATTGCACCATACTGTGATAAATGTGACAAAACTTCCTCATCCTGGACTGTTGTAAGATATCTTTTCGAATCTTCATCTTAAACCTTTGTATAAGTGTCAATTGACTATTATAAAATTTTAGTTACTAATTACTTTATATTCTATTCTCCAGATCCCTTTAAACTGTACTCGAGAATCTAGTGGGGAAAAGTACCAATTGACGAGGAATGTTGAACTAATCTCTAACTGCAGTTGTGTTGACTGTAACGATTCTGTGAGAAGATCTGATTCTGGAGAAGAACCTGAAGAGTCTCTGGTAAGCTACAAAGCTATAAAATTAATAATGATTTGGTAAATCATGCATCAATCAATAAGCTGTAACATGTATTTTTTAACAGGAGGACGAATTACCAGATGCACTTGAAGGTAATGAACTTCACGGACATCACGAACGACATATTGGGGACGCAAGGCACGCCGGGATCGGAATTCCCACTCTCCATAAGCTAAAAAGTGTGTCTGCCGAACTTAATGAGTTCAAGCAAAAAGCTGACGAAGAACTTATGATAAAAGACAACAAGATACCATCGGACGATGATGATCATGGTCATGATGCTACTATCATAGAAAGGCAGCGAGCAGTTTTAATGAATGCAGACCATGACCTTTGAGCACTTTAATATATCATATATCCCAACTAATCCCAAGTATTGTATACATACCCCTCATCATTTTAAAATACATATAAAGCGAATTAATTCCTTACGCCAACACGCATTACCAGTATAAGGCGGCACTCTATGTATATTGTATATGCATGTACTTGTATATATTTGAATAGTAATCATTTTTATAATACCAAGAATCAAGAATGCAATAGAAGTTTATTTTCAGATATGAAACAAAAAATTAGTTGCACCACGTATTTTTATTTATTAACAAATCAAAACGGATTTAAAAAATTATGATACCAACAACAGACTTTGACTTGAGAGGCTATACTCATGCATTCTAAATTCCGTCAGTACCGTAAATAACGAATACAAATTAAATGCAAATTTGCCCACACCGGTCCTTTAAATGCTGTAACATGGGTTTAATAAAAGTTTAAATTAACTATAATTAACATTTCGGCTTTATTACGAATTACGACAGCCGATGACATTTTTTAAATCCTTTTTTATCAGATGAAACTGTACTACACATTTGAATCCATTGTTGAGTCCAAACATCATCACTTTTAAAACGGTAGAGATTTCACGATTTCAATAAAAGTAACAATGCAATTCCAGATGACAGGGAAATAATAGTGATCATTATTTATATTAATCTTAATAAAATCTTGAGTTTTTCATAAAAGCTTGTGGAAATTTTGTTGTTTCTTCAATGAGGAGGGAAGAGATTTACTCAATGCTTTAATCTTTTAACGCGGTAAAAGATTTAATTTAAATTTTTATATTTTACTATCTTCGGTTTCGGTTATTTTATAGAAGAAACTTTGAAGAAAGAACTTGAATTTGATTCAAAATTCAAAATAATATTAAATAATAATTCATCTTTCAATTGCAATATTGAAACAGAAATATTGAAAAACCTCATCAATGGCAACTTCTGCTTCAACTCCTGCTCACTCTGGGACGGAATTTGGACCAGATTCTGGAGGTCGATTGAAGGTTTGAGAACTATGCTCTATTTACTGTCTCTTGTAATTAAACCGATTCGTTTCTATGATACATGTATCGCATAGCGCGACCGGTTAGTGTCTATGCTTATTCCTTTGATATAAGTAGTTCTTTTTTATCGCAGGGAGAAACAGTAGTGAAGCCTATTGTTGTTGGAAATTCCGCAAAGTATTTTGGAAAGAAGAGAGAAGAGGATGGCCACACTCACCATTGGACGGTTTACGTAAAGCCTTATCTAAATGAGGATTACTCTGGTTTTATAAAAAAGGTTCACTTTAAGTTGCATGACAGTTACGCAAATCCTAATCGAATTATCAGCCAGCCACCGTATGAAGTGTCTGAAACGGGGTGGGGAGAATTCGAAGTTGTTATTAAAATACACTTCAATGATCCTGTGGAAAGACCGGTAATAAAATATAGCCAATACAACTTGAATCACAACTCATTCTAATGAATTTAATTTTTTAAATGACTAATTATTGATTTTTTTAGGTAACTGTGTATCATATTCTAAAGTTATTCCAACCAGGGACGGATCCGAGTACTCCTACTATCATTAAAAAGTTTCTTGTGTCTGAATTCTACGACGAAATCGTGTTCCAAGAACCAACAGCCTTAATGAAGTCTCTCCTAGATGGTATATCACCTCTTACGAGTAATGGTTGGAAACATGAAACGGACTGTGGGTTATTTTATTATATGAATACTTGGATTTGTATTACTTTATTAATAAGTTTATATTAAATTGAAATTTTTGAATTTTTGACGCTTCTCTTGATCAGTTGAAGAAAAGAAGAAATTAACAGTTGATAGCATGGAGGAATCAAGAAAAAAAGTAAAAGCTGAGATCCAGGATTTAAAGGAAAAATTGACACTAGCCCGTGAAACGATTGACACTTTCAAATCGACACTGACCAATGCTCAGAAGACAGCCGTCTCAGGACTAGCTAGCCCCGTCAAATCAGGCAGTATAACTTCTTTAGAACCAGTTGCTGGCACGAGCAAGTCATCTGCGGCTGTTTAATATCTTTGAAAATAGTTCACAAAATAATTTAATTCTTCACCATTGACTTATATGATCATGTGTCATGTAGCTATATTTTTAAACAAGTTTTTTATAACTCCTTTCACAATAAAATAAAATAAAATAGTCCGGTTTTAATTTCATTAGCCTCCAACTCCATTGATGGTGTGATATTTAAATATTTGAACCATGAATAAAGACCGATAAAAATCCAACTACTAGCATACTCTTATTATTGACACAATGTAAATAAAACTGGAATTTAAAAAAAACTCTAGTTCGAGTAGGGTCGAGTTAAAAAAAAAAGGTGAAAGCTCATATCTCGAGACTCGAACAGAGAAAAATGCTTTCTCTCTCCCGTTTCTCACACTGCCCCAATCCGTAAAGCCAAAAGACAAGCGAAAGAATATCTCTCGAGTGTTGTTCGAGCAGTCTCCACATTTCCACCCATTTTTTAATCCTTTCTCCTTGAGCAATTGGATTTGATAGAGAAATTAACTTGTATTGTAAATTAATTTATAACTTATATGAAAAATCCCATTGTTGCTACCGAAGGGAAATATTGTTAGCACAGAGAGTCATCTATTTGATGGAGTGAGATCGATTGAGGACACCCCGCCGCTGGAGGACTTTCCACTTGCTCTTTCTCTCAAAATCATTGAAAGGGCAAGCCAAGAAGAAAGAAGATCAATTCCCTCCATTCTCATTTTTACAACTACCCTCTCCGGTCTTTACTTGTCTTACTAACAATTTTTGTTTTAAACTTTATTAACTCAACTTTGAACTCCGGTTTTAATCCAAGCTTTGTAACATTATTTAGTACCTGCTTATCAGGATTTTCTACACGAAAAAGCTTTGGATATCAACACATCAACAGCTAGTGGAAAGGGGATTTCATTTTGCTAAAAACCAGTCCACAATCCGCATTTATTTTGGTGAGTTTAATAGTTAATAGTTCTCATTTTGCACTGTTGCATGCGTTTGGTTTCATGGACTACTAGTGTTAATAGTATTTAAGTTGAAGACAAAGCAGCGAGTAAATGTAATAAATGGAATACAAATGGGTAATAATAATTACGTATAAATCGTGAATGGGGGAAATGGATTAAGATTGAGGATGAGATGAATGAGAAACAATTGAAACTTTTAATTATAATCAAATTCCATTATTATTATAAAATTTGCCCATGTGCCATGCACAATTGTGAATTGGTGGACATTCTAAATATCCTACCTAGAAATTGAAACCGGAAAGGTAAATCCGAAATCGTGAGATTTCAACATTCAATGCAAAATGCACTAATGCACAATAAAACGCATTTTTAATTTACTTTAGTCGAAGGTGAAGCAGAAGGCTGTGAACTGGCTCTGAAGGCTTATCTCATAAGTTTTAAACTCATATATATATATATATATGTCAGATTCCGTCAGCTCGGCATTGTCACGATTAATTAACAGCTAGACTCATAAATGGAAGAAGCTAGTCCTGTATATGTTACTAATATTGAATAGTCGTCTTTGCAATGTACATTGTTGGTCATGGACTCAATTGATAATTTTACTTAGATAATCATCCGACCAGAAAGAAAGGTAGTCACCAAATAAAGTTTACCAGTATCAGATTATAAACGTACTTCATATCTTTTGAAACCATAGGTGGAGAATATGGCCGCAGACTCAAGTAGCAGCAGTACTCCAACTGTAACTTACATGGAAGAGCAACTTTCTGCATCAGCTTCATCCACGTCGAAAATCACAAATGGGGTTGGACCATCATCCTCTGAATCTGATTCCATACCAACTAAGGAAGAAGCACTTAAACTGGCGCTTAGTCATCTAGTTCAAGGGAAACGGCATATCCTTATCAAAGACATTGGATCAGCCATATCGGCTCTGGGGGAGTCTTGTCAAATTCTCACCGAAATAAATGGCCCGCTTTGTAGTGATAATGCAGAAGCTCACTTTTACTATGGTAAGGCACTGCTAGAACAGTCTAGGCTTGATTTGGGAGTTTTCGAAGCGGTTCCTAATGCAGAGAAAGAAACAAGCGACGGAGAAAACGATGAAGATGAGTCTGAAGAGGAAGACAATGAAGAAGAGTCGGATGAAGCAGTCCAGAAAGAGGATAGTAACGAAGCGGAAGCAGAACCTCAGCCATCGGAAGAAACGAATGGAGAGGATGTAGGAAGCTCGGAGACCAAGAAAGAAGAAGATCTCAACATTCCCAGCCCTTCCACCAATACCGCAGAACTTGTTGAAGACTCACCGATGCCATCGACAAGCTCCGCCGCAAACGGAGAAAAAGAAGCTGAAGAGGAACTGAGTAACTTGGAATTAGCATGGGAGGTCTTAGAAGTTGCTAAAATAGGCTACTCTTCCCAGATTGAATTGATGAGGGGACAGTTGGAGAACATTAAGACTGAAGCTGAAAAAGAAAAACTCTCCAAATCCCTAAAAAATTTACAGAAACGACTTGCGGAAACCCATTCTTTGTTGGGAGAGGTCGCAACTGAATCTGAAAACTATTTACAAGCTGTCGAAGATTTTAAAACAGCAATTAAAATACTTAGCGAAATTGAGAATCCAGATAGTCGAGAAGTAGCCCAGTTTTATTTCCAAATGGGGTTAGCCTATTCATTTGGCAAAAGTTTTGATGAGGCGGTTGGGAGTTTCAAAAAGTCAAAGGAAATCATTCAACGAAGAATCGCTAGCTTGGTTTCCAAAATTGAGAAGAAACAGACAGCTAAAGATCTTGGTGTTGAACTGGAAGACCCAGATTACACTGAGGGTAATGAAGTTGAAGAACTAAAAGCATTGATTCCAGAATTAGAAGAAAAGATTAACGACACAATCGATGCTGAACGAGAGAATAAAGCAACATTGGAAGAAGAAGTCAAAGAGCGTGAGATCATCTTGAAGAGCAGTCCAGTCAAGAATCCGAATCCACCTGCAGCTAACGATATTTCACATTTAGTAAAAAAGAAGAAAAAGGCTGAAGACGTACCTTCTGAGGCCCCTCCTGCCAAAAGAATTTGTAATGAGGTGAGCGAACCCACGCCTATGATCGAAGTGTCATCTTCTAATGGTCTTGGTGGCCCTAAATTGACCCATTAATATTACTAATCGGTAAGTAATACAGTATCAAATCAATGAGATCAATCCAAATTGCTGAGATTGAAGCTATTTTTACTGATTATTATATTTTAATTGCAACACAGGAATAAAGGATTTCAATTGAAGAAGCGGAAAAGGAGAGGATTTTCATTATCACTATTGGATAACAATTTCAGGAATGAATCACGGATTATTAAGTTCATGCCTCGGTGATAGCACTGTTTAATAAATTGGTGTTCTCTACTTTTGTTGTAGTTTAGTTTTTTAAGGTCTTTGTCGGATTGTAAAAATGTTCGTAAAATTATCAATATTTCAACATTTAACCATTATTTTTAAGTAAGAGGGTTGATACTTTCAAGGTCTTTACAAGAGGGTTCAAGCCTCAAGGTCATTATGTTTTTCATGAAAATATCTATATCTTGATAGTTGACGCCAATTATTTTTCGGGTGGATCAGCATCCAAGATATTCATCCCATCACGCACCCATACCCATTTGTATTCTCTTTTGGTTTTTTAATAAACTCGTGACTCTGGTTAGAGTTAAAGACTAAATTATAAGCATTGTTTGGAAATTGTATACTTATTTGATTGAATATGTATTTGTCATGCTTAGACAAAAGTCATTATGGAAACAGAAGTGTGTGACAACGATAAAAACTTGGAGGATGCAGCCGTTGGTTGCAGTACCACTAGCACTACCAGTTCGTCGGTTCTCGATAAGGAAGACCGTCCGTTTTACCAAGACGGGGCCAAGTACTGGACAAAAGTTGAGCCTACGGTTGATGGAATGCTTGGTGGACTTGGTTTCTTGTCGGACATTGACATAAAGAACTCGGAGCGTTTTCTGAAAACCTTGTTTAAGGTAAACGTAACTAATGCAGGATGATCCATAAATTTGATGTTCTTTTGAAGAGTTGAATGAAACTGAAGCTTAGCTATATTTTTAGCTATCGGGAGCAACCGGAAAGACGTATGCACTAGACTGTGGCGCTGGAATAGGTCGAATTACAAAAAACTTGTTATCTCGTTTCTTCGATAAAGTGGACCTAGTTGACCAGGACCCTAAATTTATCGAGCAAGCCAAGAAAGATTTTCAAGGAAATCCAAAAATTGGTGAAACATTTTGTTGTGGTAGGTAAAACAGGCTAATGATTAAACTGTATATCTCCTAGTAATTTCTAAATCGATCCATGTTCTACTGGGTATAAATGGTTTAATCTAGGTCTTCAGAAGTTCATTCCTCAACCTGGAAAATATGATGTAATCTGGATCCAGTGGGTTTTGTCTCATCTGACAGATGAAGATCTCTTGACATTAATCAATCGATGCTGGTAAAGATTATATTTTAAACAATTTTTAAACGGAACTGTGGATTTGATAAAATTTTAACTAGCTTTTGTTGTTTTCATGCAGTCTATCTTTGCGGCCTAATGGTCTTCTAGTAATCAAAGAAAACTGCACTAATGGGAATGTCGTTGAACACGACTCGGATGATTCCTCACAGACTAGACCCTTCTCTCATTTCAAAACTCTGTTTCTTCAAGCGGACATGAAAATACTGAAATACATTAAACAAAAAAACTTCCCTTCAGATTTATACCCTGTGTGGACATTTGCGCTAAGCCCAAGGCTAGTTGGTGGTTGAACTTGGAAGTCTTCTTCATAAAAGATCGTATATAATTCTCAATATGAATTTATAAACCTGACAATTACATATCGGTACTTTTGCAGTCTCAGTAAAGATTTGTTTGCTCAAAATGATATCTGAACTTTTTATTTATAACGACAAACCAAAATGGTGTACAAATCCATAAAAGAAGTCTTAAGCCTTAATAGCAAAAACTCGGGGTGGGAAAGACCTCAATTTTTTCAACTGTTTAGGTGTCTTGAGGTTCTTCTCATGTTTGGTCAGTTCTCGCCTCTTAGCACGGGTCTTCTTGGGCCTAAGGTCGAAGGGCTTCAGCTTCTTGTTCTACATAGAATATTGTACATTGGTTAGTAAGTTAATATTCAATTTGAAATTAAAATGGGAAGTTCTGATCAGCTATAAAGTAAACAGATGAAAGTGGCCCAGATTCAAGTACCTTGTAGAGTTTCCTCAAATTCTCTTTCTGCTTTTGGTGCATAACAATGTACACACGGGCGATAGCTTTCCTCACAACTCGGCTGTTCGAACAAAAAGAAAAAGAAATCATTTTCCACGACGCACGATTAAAACAGAACGAAGCCTAAGCCCGTTTTGCCCATACACCATAGCGTATAGCTAACGTCTTATAATAACTCACATCTTTGAAAGCTTAGAGGCAGCTCCCCCAGTGACCTTGGCCACACGGAGTCCCTGAAGTTCTCCTTTGAGGTCATCAAGCTGCTTCAACAACTCTTCCTTCTTCTTCGTTCTCAATTCTGAACACTTTACTTTCCCCTGTAAAAAAACAATTAAAATTCAATATATTAGAGTCATGTCTCTTCTTTCATGCATGACACAAAATCGTTACATCCAATTGTTCCCTTCTTGGAATTAAATAGTTGATTTGTTATCCGAATCCTGAAGAACATCTAAAAGTTTAAACTAAAGAAATAATCAACCCTCTGCCCTCTGCCCGCGTTCTAACAATCTAGTCGTTCTTTTAATATTTCCATGTATTCGAACAGTCCACACGACTCTTTCGATACATTTTAGTCTAGCCCGACTAATACAAAATGATCTTTCAAATAATTAAAACTTGCAAGACAACCCATATCGCATGCATGCTGCTTGGTGCTTTGGGAAAACTTTAAAACCTTTTTACTCCAGTTGACATTTTAGAACCAAAGTCTCAATCCACATTATGAATCTACTTGTATAACCAAAATCTAAACACATTGACTCCTAGTTTCCATAAATATTTCTAAAAACTTACCATTTCGATAAATTAATTGGGAATCCTGTGAATCCAATTAAATCCGGCAAGGAAGATGTATGACCACGAGTTGAGAGTGTTTGAAATGATGGAGGATTTGGTATTGAAACGAAGAGCGAGTTCAAAGCTAGATGGCTTCCTCCACTCTCTTCATCTTCTCTGGCTTGGTTGAGCTAGAAAAGTCAGCGAGTGACTAAACCCAATACCCAATATCTAAATACGCCGGGGTGGGCCACACACACACACATCGGAGGAAAAGTCTAAATTAATTAAAACTTAACTTTATTTTTCCTAATTGGTAATTGGGAGTGAAAAGGGATCGTGCCTTGTCCATCCTCCGATTCATTTGATAATTTATTCAACAACTTCAATTTTCTCTTACTTCCCTTGTATTATTCTTGCGAGATTTTTTTATCTCCGTTTTGACAGTGACTTGTCTGAAATCTGAAATAGTCTGAATATATATGGTTCACTAGTTGGGAATTGAAGCGGAAGTATAATAATATCACTCACGGTCACTGAGCACGAGATTGAGGCAAAGACTTGGGTCATAGGTGAGTTAAACGTTTGCAACACAATCGAGCCTCGATGATCGGTGCTGACTAGGCTAGGGTATAATTAATCGTAGTACATGGACACTTGACAAGTCCGTGACAGAAAATTAAGAAATGTTCCCTTTAGGGATTTTAAGATGCGTTTATTGCGTTTAAAGTATCAAAATTGATCACTGTGTGTATTTCTTTGTACTATG
>JAQFYM010000383.1:0-72537 GCA_034694785.1 Agrenia bidenticulata
GGGGGGCGTGGACAATTCGAAAGGTTCAAAAGACTTGTAATAATAATCTTATCGAATACTTAACTTTACCGTTTACGATTTTCTCTGTCATTTGCAGACACGATGGTTTTTGAAAGGGGGGACGGAAATGGAACTGCTGATACCGAGGTGAGTCAGCCCTTAGTGGTCGATAAGATGATCAAGAATGCGGTTTGGAATTCAAAACCTCCAAGTTCTAGTGACGTCTCATTTCTTCTGTACAAGGCCAGTGGGTATTAAAAAAAATTCAGTTCTAATTAAAACCAAATCTTTGGTATATCCAGCTGTAATTTAATCTTGTTTTATGTCTTATAGCAAATGGCAGAAACTTGATTTTTCTAAACCCGAAACTTTGAAAGGACTGATGTCTCAAAAGCCTTATAAAATAGCTATTCACGGATTCCTCTCAAAATGTATGAAAACGGACTTTCCTAAATTCATTTTTGATGGTAATCGGAAACTAAAGAAATCCTTAAATCGGCCAGAATCTATAAAACATACCTGTCCATTAAAAAAACGACTTGTCTTCCTAACCAGCTTATTTGACAACTGAGGCGAGCTTCAATCTAATCTGCACGGACTGGAGCCGATTGGCAAATCCGACGAATAATATCACCGGAGTTCTACACTATCCCAAGGCTGTGAGCTACGGTTCATTCGTCGGTAATGAGCTCATGAAGTTCATAGTAGCCTTGATGAAGAACACCTTCCTCAACAATACTTCCCAGGTGCATTTGATTGGCTTTAGCTTGGGAGCTCATGTCGCTGGAGTTTGTGGTCATGAGTTATTCGACAAGAAGGAGCAAAAGTTGGGTCGAATAACAGGTAGGTGTGGTCACTGGTCACAATTACGGGCATTTCCAAAATCAGTTTGACCTCTGGTTCGATTTTAAAAAGGACTGGATCCGGCGGGTCCGTTGTTCTTCTTGAAAGGAGAGGAATCGAAATTGAAGCTTGGGAAGTCAGACGCTGACTTTGTGGACGTCATACATTCTAATATGGGACAATTGGGTGTGAAGGAAAGACTTGGACATGTCAGCTTCTTGCCGAACGGTGGTGGACCAACCCAACCTCTGTGCCTTACTGCAGATCCTGTTGCCAATTTGGCTGAAAAAGTTTTTGGTAAAGGAGTACAGCGGGTTTCTAATAAGCTCTGATTGAAAGAATATGTAAATTAAATTATCATTCATTGTCTCAGGGTCCTGCAGTCACTTTTCGGCAACGCAGTTCTTTGAAAAGTCCATTCGACGCCAGCTCACCGCTTGTTTATGCGACTCTTGGCCGCGCTTCAAGAAAATGAAGAGAACAGCCAAAAAATGCAAGCAATCTCTTTTTGGTGACAAAGTTTCGAAAACGTAAGGATTTTTTTCAATTTTTTTAGAGATCATTTATCGATTGTATGGTATTCATTTTTATTCAAATTATTTGAATATTGCATGAATTAACATTTTATAGGACGAGAGGAACTTACTGCCTAGAAATAAATTAATTCTTGAGCCACATTTCTAAAAATTATACAATGAACTACGCCCAATTGGGATAAGTTGACATAATCTAAAATGCTAGAAGTGAAAATTTTAAAAGCCCATGAGGAAAATAAATATGACACTTATATCAAAGTTTGGCTCTTCCCTTTTTAGTTTTTGATCTCCTGATAGCATCACTTAGTTCTTGTAACTTGTCGTACTTGACGGATTGGGATTTCCACATGGCCATTGGGACGACCACAGTTGGTAGACACAGCAAAATCAGCACGAGTATTTCAAACTGTACAATATAAAACCACATAGTTAACGGACATTGTCATTTCTTATGTTATCCAAAATCGCTTCTCCGTGACCATAACGTACCGTCTTGGAAGAGTGTAGACGATAAGCGTCTTCCTGAGTCAGAATGTTGACAGTTCCGTGCTGAAAATGGGATAGACTAGACCATCCAACTATTTCCTGTTCATGGTGGGACAAATTAATCAAAAAAAGGCTTTTAAATATATTAATACATTTTAAACACTGATTCAGAGGCTTACGTCCTCAAGAACTACTTCTTCCTCCCCCAATGACCTATAGATGACCTTGGCAGACTGGAACTGAAAGCTCCCCACCCCCAAAAGTGAGTTGGGTACGGCTGTGATATTAACAGTGACACTGGCACCAGGCAGAATCCTCCCGATTCTCAAGTCCGCTTGACCCTGCGTGACATTGAACTTGGAACTCTCTCCGGCGAAATCCTCATCCCAAATGTGGACATCCTCTGCGATTTCGTTACCAGAATTGACGAGCAGGTACTCCAGCTCAATCTTCCATGCTATGGCGAAAACACTGGTAAGGATCTTCTTATCAAAGAGCAGGTTGGCCTTCATGCGGGCATTGCTATCATCTCCAAGGTTCTGGAAAGAATTTCTACCCACTGTTGTAGAATATGGTCGAAAAAGTCCTGCCGACTCTCCCAAAGCCAAATGGAATCCCAAAAGAAACAAGGTCAAGATAGTCACTAGGCTTTGGTGGCTGAAGCCCTCCGAAGATTGTTTACTGAGCCGCATATTTTACGGTAACTCCCAAACGGTATCGAGTTTAGAACGTTTTCAAACACACACTTTTGGCACTGACGAAATTTATTCAAAAAGTTTCCAGTGCTGAAATAAAAATGGGGATTTCTTTGTATTCTGAATGGAGCTGGGTTTGAAATTTAGTTCGGGTCACTGACCGGCGTGTCGACTAGTTCACCGACTCATAAAGGCCAAAAAGAATTTTTTCAAGTATCAACCATTTTTGACATATTCATTTTAGTACGTCTTGCTATAAGTGCTATATGTATCTATAATTTAAATGAGTTCAGTAAAAACGATTAGCATTATTATTGTGAGTATTTGTAGATGTACGGGGTGAGATAGGTACAGATGAAATTAAATGTATTTCTTAGGTTTCAAACATGCTCAACAGTAGGTAGAGCTTTATAATTAATACATGTAACAATTATCAATATTTCAGCTACTGCACCTCAATCATATAATTTTCTTCAACATTTAGTGGATGATAATTTCCTAAATAATTTTTTTGTTCAAGCATACCATAAATTTCATTGCACATGATAGCATAGCTACACACAACAATGGTTCATGCAACGAGTCAACTCGACGAGATCAGAAATTTCCGCGGATTTTAAGTTTCAAAAGATTTATTGTTATCAAATCCGTCAGAAATCCAAATTTATCCATATTTAAATTAGATCGAGTAGAATTTACAAGTTACAACCGGTAGCAGCAGCTCTAACTGTCAACTGCTCTAAGAATCCACGTGTCCAGTATGGTATCAATTGATTAGCATTAAATGAATGAAAAGTCTAAAAGGTAGGCCGACAAACTACAACATGCAAGCAGTCCATAGCCTTGCCACATACTAAATTAAATCGGTATGACTAAATATAATTGAGGTTTCATTTTTCTCATCCGTCAAAATCGAATCTTGTCAAATAAAATACATATCAGCATGTCCTACGCTCTGGTTTATTTTCTCGACAAAAGGTTGGACCCATTTCCCTAGAACTGCATCGCGTGTCGAGTCTTGATTAAACTGTCAATTCCCCGATATTACCCCCTCGAGTAACTTGGTGGAAAATAAATTAAAGAATATTACAACATTTTGATACAGTCAAATTGGATTCCCAGCATTCCCACCCGCAGATAATATGTTTCCATGACATCGCTAAACAAAACAAACAGGGGTAAGCAAGTGTCGAGGGTTTTGTGGATTGTGGATTCACACTTATTGATTTGCTCTTCCAAAATTCATTTCACCTCCAAAGACTCAATCGACTCTTCAGTTCAAGGTTTCCATAAAACTACTAGGCCAAGTCAAGACCAAGAACTTTGAAATTCGGAGCCTATCGTGTGGAAAACCCTTTCCCTAAAAGTCCCGATTATGGAAATGGAAGGAGCACATGGAGGGGGTGGGGACGGTAGTTTCAATCGACCACCACCACCAGTCCTTCTTATTGACGGTAAGTGCAATGACTAGATATCCTAATTAAATTTAAACGGGGCTTGGAGGATTTGAAATTTAATCTTTAAATCTTTCAAGGGCATGAACTTGGGGATGTGGAATTCCAAGAAGGGATGATGGACTTAACAGGGAGGATGGATGAGCTTGTGACAGAGGATTTATTGGGGGGTGAAGGCGAGGGGGGCTCCATTGATGAAAACTTTGAAAAGATTATCGGAGCTATCGAGGAAATTGTCGTAGGTAAGTCCACATGCGAATTAAATCCTCTAATTTCTAATTTAATGACATCCGACATCGTTTCATTGCGGAAGGTGAGGAATTCCAAGCTCTTCAAAACTTCTTCCTCTCGACCTACTGGACAAAATTTAAATCGGATGGAAGCTCCGAATCCGCCGGCTCCAATGACGGGGACAAGCACGAGCATTTCAAAATCTTCAAAACTTACTCACAGGAAATGGCTCACCTCCTGGAGAACCAGCTGAAAAAGTCAGTCCGGGACGAAAATTTCGACTTCAATCATTTCATTGAGGAAGTTGGGTATGTTTAATTATTTCAAGCTTTTCCCAATCAAATACTAAACAGAGATAAAAAAATTTGAGCCCGAGCTGATTTTTTAGCCAGAAAGCAGAGGCGGAACATGAGAATTCCACCAACTCATTGTTCGAGAGTGAAATCTTCGAAATGCTTTTCACTCTCACGGACTTTCTCAAGTTCAAAGAGCTTTTCACGGATTACAAAGAGGTTGGCTAATCCTCCACTTACTCTTAATGATTCAATAATTTATAAGTTCAGAGTTTCCATTTCCTCTCTTTGCAGATGATGGAAGGCAAGACTCCAAACCTCGCTACTGGAATCATCCTCAAGCCCATTTCAACTCCAAGACATTAATCCAAGAGGATTCTCCTATGGATAGCAGCAGTATTATCCACAAAAATGTATTACTTTTCTCAGCTCTATGATGCTATATCAAGTTTCGCATAGAATGAACTAACGAATTTCAAACTATTGATATCCTATAGTAGAAACTTATAATTTCCTTATGACTAGTTTAGCATTATTACGTTGTGTTAGGGTGGAAAAGTCGTGGCAATACTTAGGATGCAACATGTGATAAATTATGTGTACCTATCTCGAGTCATCATTATGGATTGAATTTCGAAATAATAATTAACTAAGCAATAAATCGGAGAAACTAGTTTCTTGAAGCAGACAGCATTTCGAATTTTTTCACGGGTACCATTCTTAAGAAAAATTACTATTTTTAAATAGTGTTTAATTTGTGCGGAAAAATTATTTAAATTTTTAAAATATTATCGATAACCTATTTTAGTTCCCCCCATGGACTTGTCTAACTGGTCTGGGGGTATAATACTAATCAAATACTTAGACCACTCTTCTTTGTTTGTTCCGAACACTTTGACAATCTTTTGTAAATCGGGGCCTGCGATGTTCTTGATTATTTGCAGGAGGTTGTAAAACAGACTCGGAGCTGTTTGTGATACAGAAACATTCATTTTGAGTCGAATAATATAAAATGAATGAACCTATAAAAAAAATCCATACCGTTTATAAAGATTACATTGTCCACCATCCCAGGGTAGTATTTTTGAAAGGCGGTGATGAAGTTTAGATACGAGCCCATACCTTAGATTATAATTAGCATAATTAATTTCTGAGTTAGTTCTAATTGACCATTAAATTATTTATTAGCTCGCCTATATTATTATAGGGGCGAGCTATTAATCTCGCCCTGTCTGTCTGTCTGTCTGTCTGTCCCCAATTGAAATTTAAGACGTTATAAAACACATGTTCTTGAACTATAAATAAAGCAATTCAATGGTTTTACATAGAGCAGGATGAAATTTAATAACTAATGCAGCGCTTTTAATAAGAAGCCCATGTAATTTAACTAGAAAGTAAGCAATATGATGATTTTTCATAGAAAAGCATAAAATTGAATAAAAAATGCAGCGAACAAGAAGCCCATGTAATTTAACTAGAAAACAAGCAATATAATGATTTTTCATATAAAAGCGTAAAATGGAATAAATAATGCAGCGAATAAGAAGCGTATTTAATTGAACTATATGTAACTATCATTAGTAATTGAATGATCTTTCATCGAAAACAAAAAGATTAAATTATTAGCTCGCCCTATTTAAAATAGGGGGCGAGCTTATGACCTAGTGGGGGCTGAAAATCACTAACCCGATTAAATAAGAGAGATAATGAATGCTTCTCAGGGTTTTTAGAAGCATTTTCCAACCTCAAATTTCTTATGCTGCTTAGAAACATAGAATTGGCCTGCTTCCGCTGCTCCGCTTACATCTGAGTTTTTATAGACTTTTGCTTCTTTGTTTTTTGAATTTATCTTTAGTGATATATAGTCACCGATGTCTTTCTTAGTTCGTAAGAGGTCGAACTTTCTAAAAAAATAAACTAAATACGAAGCATTTGAAAAAGTTCTAATAATCATTACACCGACTTGGAAAATTATGTCCAGAATTGTAAAAAGAAAGAAAAATAATTAATTGGTCAATAACTTCTTAAAAAATGGAACGTTTTATTAAGCATAATCAAACTTTAATGTATGACACATCCGATCTCTGAAGGAATCAGAAAATGTTATTTAAAGATAAAAAACCTATTATTAAATAAACGTCTTACAAAGCATTTAACATGGAGTCATTTTATGTTTTTGAAAGACTAATTGTTGTAAATTAATTAACGACCTTACTTAGTAAGTGTTTTCAATTTTAAAATATGATTTAAGAACAATAGGTTATTAACATATGTTATTAAACTATAAATAAAGCAATTAAATGGTTTTTCATATGAAATTGAGTAAATAATGCTGCGAAGAAGAAGCATGTTGCGTTTCATTTAGTGAAGCAGTAAAGAAAGCAATTTACCTGCGTTTAATAGAAACGGATGAAATTCAATAACTAATGCAGCGCTTTAGATTAAACCTAAAGGAAGCAATTGATGGGTTCTTCATAGAGAAGGATGAAATTAATTAACTAATGCAGCGCCAATTATCGAACGTTTTAGTAAGCAATTAAACTGTTGGTCATAGAAACGGATGAAATTTAATAACTAATGCAGCACTTTAGATTAAACTTAAAGGAAGCAATTGATTGGTTCTTCATAGAGAAGGATGAAATTAATTAACTAATGCAGCGCTAATTATCGAACGTTTTAGTAAGCAATTAAACTGTTTGTTATAGAAATGGATGAAATTTAATAACTAATGCAGCGCTTTTGTAGAAACTTAAAGGAAGCAATGAATAGGTTTTTCATAGAGTAGGATGAAATTAATTAACTAATGCAGCGCTATTTATCGTGCTTTGTAGGAAGCATTGGAACTGTTGTTCATAGAAAAGGAAGATATTTCATAACTAATGCAGCGCTTTTGATTAAACTTAAACGAAGCAATAGAACTATTTTTATAGAAAAGGATGACATTTAATAAATAATGCAGCAGTTTAATTTAACTTAAAGGAAGCAATTGAACACATTTTCATAGAAAAAGGATGACATTTAATAACTAATGCAGCGCTAATTATCAAAATGTAAAGGAAGCAATTTAACTGTTTTTCCTAGAAAACGATGACATTCAATAACTAATGCAGTGCTTTTGATTCAACTTAAAGTAAGCAATTGATGGTTTTTCATAAATAAGTATGAAATTTAATAACTAATGCAGCTTTAATTATCGAACTTTCAAGGACGCAATTAAAGGATGACATTAAATAACTAACGCAGCGCTTTAGATTGACGTTAAAGGAAGCAATTGATGGGTTCTTCATAGAGAAGGAAGAAATTATTTAACTAATTAATGCAGCGCTAATCATAGACGGGCAAAATGGCTTTCCCCTATTTTGGGGCTCTTAGTCAAAAGGAGGATAGGGGCTCTGGGGGATTTGGGGCTCTCAGTCAAATAGATGATGTGGGCTCTGGGGGCTCTCAGTCAAAAGGGGGATGGGGGCTTTGGGGGCTCTCAGTCAAAAGGGGATGGGGGCTCCCAAAACGCCCGTCTATGACGGCGACAACTAAATTTGGAAAAATTCACTCACTTTATCATTGAAGTGTATCACATAAAAATGTATGTTTAATTTATTCACAAAGTCACAAGGAAATAAATTGAGCATTATTATAAATTATTATTGAACTTTGAGTTAGGTGGTGTGGTATGAAAGTGTTAAGTTTTGTCATTGAGATACATTATTTGCGAACTGAAAGTTTATAAGTTTCAATTGCTAGTCTATTCTTTACCCAAGTTTCATTTCAAAGGATGGATTCAGATTTCATAAATTTCATTCATATATTTCGGACACTTGAGAACATGTTATTGAAGACTTTTAAGATTTTTATATGAATTAAGGACGTAGATCTCCAATTTAAAGTATGTAAGATTATTTAATTGCTCTTCTGGCGAACCTGTCAAATTTCAAATAGAGGAGATCCGACACCATAAAATGATCCAGATTATTATTGTTTACAGCTTATGGAAAGAAGCACATGAACATAACACCAACCTCTGTCATCTGTATGGGATTGCTATCTTGTTTTTACAGTCTTTATATTCCTTTCATGTTTTAATAATTCTGACCTTAATTAGCTAATTTACTTACTCCTTAAAGTCATTCTATACTAATTTGCTAAGCACAAAGCGAAAATTGGTAGAATTTTTAATGAACGATTAACTTGTTTGGGTTGAGAACTCGAATTGATCAGGAATTTCTTTCACAAAAAAAAAATTTAACTTGAAAAAGCTTATTTTTTAAATTTCCAGTTTTTTTAGTATTATCGTTTGATGGGTAGTCCTTATCAAATCTTATGTATCAGTTAAGTCATAAGTTGCATCGTTACATGATTGCATTCTATTATTTCGTATTTACGTACGGAATGCCAGTCATTGGTGGATTTTTTTTTATTGCAAAGTGTAAAGTGATGGGTTGATTGGGTACTTTGTTTTAGTATGTCATTTATTCAAGTTTTGCTAATCATTAAAGTTAAATAATTATCACTCTCACGGATCTTTAGCGTAAAAATTGTACTTAATATTTTTTTGTTGGCCATGAATTATTGCCAGAAGTTTAAATTTACAAAAACCTATTTTTTACATGACCAAAACCATTTCAAACGAATTAATAGTTAGTGATGAATGAATTAGTTGTCAAATGTCAACTATCTAGTTTTAGTATTTGTCATGTTGTTTATTTATTCAAGCAATTTAAATATCAATGAACTTTAATTTAAATATTTAGTACGGAAACGGAAACTGAACCCTTGAACAACAGCACCAACTTTGGTCTATATTTGCCATCAACTTCTAGATGTGTACATTATTATTTATTACAACGTGTAGAAGTTTGTGATTCGATAATTGGTACAAGGATACAAACTATGATGAGCCTTTTTGCAATTTACTGATATTCAAAGTTATTTAATTAATAATTGGCAATTTTTCTCTAATTTATTTAATTAACAAATTCTGTATTCCTGGCTTCCTAGATGAGCAATGATAGTTGCATCATCGATTAGTCTGTCTTAAAGTTTCTTAATATCTGACAATCTGGAAATCATTATTTAATGATTAAATACAAAGACATTGTTCACAAGTAAAAATAGCAATAGCCATTCAATTTTTACTTTAAAGACACAGGCACAGGGTATGGCAACATTTTTGTAACTGATACTGAATAGGTACGTACAAATGAATATGGAATGTTCAGAAAATTAAATTACACGATTGTTTGAAAACTATTATGAGATGTCAAGGATAAGGGGGATAAAGTCATTTAGTTGATTTTAGATATTATGTGGAAAATTATAGTTTATAATATGTTGGTTCTTTGATGTCCAGATTTTAGAAAAATTGCAGAGATGTTCTCGCTCTCTGTTATTACATATTCTCTATAAAAATACTCACATCTTAGGTAGGACACGGACACGCATGTGATGACATTGCAATGATCACAAAGTGAACTTGAAGGAGTCAAGGTTATCTCGCGTAATAATGGAGATTGCTTTGGAACACACGAAAGAACTATCATCATTCAGCTCTTTTCAGGCTTATTAGTCCTTTTTTACAATGCTAGACACTGTTAGTTTAGAAGTAATTGGGTTCTTTGATTCATCATAAGTGGGACCGTATCAAAAAATTACACCTCAAAGTATTGCCGTGCTGAAAAAAAATAATTTGCTTAAAGGTCTAATCTGATGGTATTATTTTTAATGATTTCGAGTAGAAAATGTAGATTTTTCTATGCATTTTTATGGTACAGCGACAGGCTGGTTATCTTGCGACCTTTTTGGAGCTAATTCAAGGAATATTGTCACTTTATTCACGTGGTATCATAATTATTATTTATTCCACTGAGAGTCTAGGATATGAACTTGCGTTCAATGGGTTGTACCGTTGTACGCACAAGCTTGGGCTATTAAATGGAATGACAAATCAACTAAAATTCTAGGAACGCTAGAAAGATATTTTTCATGTGACTAACTTTTTGGTCTCGCTTTAAATCTATTTAGAATCTTTAATTTTTTGTTAGTTCATTGCTTTGTTTGGCGAGTAAATAGGTTTTAAACTTAAGCTTAAAGTTGTGATGTTTTCAAAGAAAAGTAATCCGGTTTTACATTACCATTGCAATTCTAACGGCAGGTTGTTTCATTTCAATTTAAAAAAAATTCAGTTAGTTAGTCAGAAAAAGTTCAGAAAAATAAAGTCAACTTTTGATACTTTCATAGTTTAATGTGACTGTAGAAAGTAGAAATGTAGAAGATTGAATAAGTACGTATGCTAAGCCGATTATCTCTCAGTTTGTTGAAATTTTATCCAGAGTCCTAGAGAGAAAGAATATTTGAACTATATTTGGTTTGGATTGAATTGAGACAATTCTGGTTGGACGCTGCAGGTCTGTCTAGTCGATCTTCTCTGAATGTTTGCATGAAGTAACTGGAAAACATCAGACAATTCAGGAAGTCTGCAATTTGGTATATTAGTAATTTATTTTATTCTTTAGGATGGATATTTGTAGGGGAAAAAGCGGAAATATTATCGTATGTTATAATAAGCCATAAAGTGATTTGTGTTCCAAGAATAAAAAGTTTATTCGCTAAGTTAAGAAGAAAATGTTTTGAACTAAATCAGACTAAATGGTACGTTCGTACTTCTGAAATTAGAGGACTATCCGATCGAACTGATAATGGGTTAGGATTATGTAATAGACAGTTAGAGTTATATCAGATGTATGATTCATGAAGTTAATGATTTCTCTGTAAAAATGGCGAGTTAGGCTGTCAGTAGTTAGTGTCGATTTGTTGTCAAAGTCAAAAGTGCAGATAGTCTGTTTGCCAAATACTAAAATATGTATAAAAAATTTGATTCAACTAGAATTCCTATTCTTACTTCGTAGTTGTTTGCCTTTATTTTGCCATGGGTGTGTATGTTATGTTGTTTTTTGAAAAATATGTAATTTCCATTGGATTCAAAGAAAAAGCGGATGTGTTTTGTGATTCTTTGGCTTTATTTTTTTAGTTGTTATTGTGGAAGATATGGGATGCATAGGAAGACACTTAATTGGAATTGTTGATTACAGAATAACAATCATAATGCCCATCAACAGGCTTTATATTGAATATGGATACACTCATATAAATCCGGTAGGAGTTCATCGGTTCATGTTTACTTTTTTGGTTTTTCAAGGCTTACACAAATCCTAACTGACTTGTGATAAGCGGTTGATAGGTGTTAGTGTTGACTGTTTAGTGTTTACAAGGCTTATCAGGGTTTGAGTTATCCAATGCTTACCATTGGACTCGAGTGGTTTTATTTTCTGTAATCAGTTATCTCCTTGCGGAAGAGGAAATGTTACTAGTTTGTGTTATGAGAGCGATTTAATGTCAACTGGTGTGTGTATATTGTTATTGATTGAATGACGTTCTGAAAATGCAAATGCTAAATTGGCTCATTGAACTTGATTCAAGGTGGAAAATGTTTTATTCCAATATATGATTTTGATTTGTTTTTTGGTTTCCTTTTTCAGTTGACGACCAAGAAATTATGGGAATCAGAAGAGGGGACAACTAAGGAAGACAAATTCATTGGAGATGGTATGTGGAGAAGCGCAACGTGGTCCACCAGTGCAGGTAATTAATGCGTCTAAAAATGGTTGATAGGAATGACTGAATAATGAATGATTGCATGGCTTTGAAATCCGAATTTGTGTAATTAATGTAATTTGAATGCTATCATTGCTATCTATTTTGTTGATAGCTATAGAAGTTTGTGTAAATATGATAATAGCTAATCTCGTATGGAGTTGACATTGTCAGCGCTCAGCGAACACTCGTATATTGTATGTGTTGTTCAAAAACTATTTCAAAGAAGCCACGTGTAATCTAACTAAAAGGAGCTTAAACTTGGATTCCAAATGTGTAAAAGGCTGACTAATATTTAGACAAACTAGTGTTGTAAATGTAAAATATTAGAAGAAGACGCTTTAAATAGTATGTCAAATTACTTTCCCTCGAGGCGAACTCTTGTATTGCATTTTAGCAGGTTTGCCCAGTGCTTAGTTCATTGTAACCAAATGATTAAGGATAACAGCAACGAGTCAATATTCAGGCTGGTAATAAGTTTTGTTCTTAATGGTCTAGCTAGTCCATCGTCTATTCGTTGTGTTAGTCGATAAAAATGAGACTAGTAGTTTGATACTTTTTGTCCAGGTCAAAATTTAATCTGACTACGGCGGGGCCGACTGGAAAATGGAGATAAATCAACATATAGAGGGCTTATCATGTTGTCCGTGATTATTTCAATAATGCAAAATGCCAAGTTCAACGCTTTGTATAGTTGTATAGGAAATGGTGAATACTTTCCCGATGAAATACATCTCTAAGTTCTTACAAGAATGAATAGGTAGAGATTAGAATGCAGAATTGTTCGAATCTTGTCGGCCGAAGAGGTAGATCGTCCATTGCCTTATCTTTTCACCATTCTCAAGTGCTTCCTTTTTGACTGTCCTTGTCTGAATTTTGCCAGACACCGACGTTCCCCGTAGGTTCCAGCTTGTTGAGCCAAAGGGCATCCAATTCTAAATTAGTACGGTAGCTTGTAGACTTTCACAGTCAACCAGAGAAAGCAATTTATCTAGTCAGTTGTGGAGGGCACATTTAATTCTAAAACTGTGAATTCGAATCAGTGAATAGTTCATTCATAATGACGGGGGCAGTCAAAGGGTATCATCGAAGGACCCCTCGACGGGGCTATAGTAACAAAGGATTTTCGAGTCTGCACTGGACAACAGCGGCTCAGGCTGCAGGGTCAGAATACGCCAGTAGTGAGAGCAGCAACAGCAATGATGTCTTGTGCACCATCTGCATGACCTCTCACCCTGACTACATAGAATGCCCTGTGGGTCGTCCAGGCCCCCAGGTTCAGTATCAACAGTATCTTCATCAGCTTTATTATGGATATTATCCTGCCGGTGACCATGACCTGGAAAATGGTAAACAAAGCATAACTTTAACAATGCCAAGTATGTCTCTCTACTTAGAGCTAAAGGATTTTACTTTCTTTGAAACCGAATGTGTGAGGCTCTAGTAGACCTTGACTTTAGTAAACTACATTTTATATACTTGAGTTGTTTAAGACAGAGTATCTTCCTGGCTAGAGTTATTGTTATTGTATGAGAACCCCGTCTGTAAGTTTATATAAGTTAAGAATTGGGCAGATGATTTTTCTTCCAGGGTTTGTTGTGTCTGCTAGTCTCGACCTTCTTTGCTTGCATATGAAGTGTATTGCTGTATGTCCTCCTCTGCATGATGCACATTCGGTTGCTAGACGAAATGTGTAAGGAAGAAAGGGTATTTTATTACGAGGGGCTTGGAAGAAGAGAGGGTGGTTGTTGAGCACGTTTGCCCTGTTTCTGTTTTGTTATTTAAAAGGACGGAATATGGCCAGAGGGTTAGGATGAAGGGATGAAACCTTTGAAGGTTTATAATATTCTAAGAAGAATTCGTATGGAAGATGTGACTAGGACTGTAAAGGAAGTTATAGATGATATGCGACCCTTTTGGAAGAAGGGGTTGGGTGTTTAGTTGAAATAAAAAAGAGATCCTTGAAGGGTGAGATGAAATGATCAGGCAGATGAGATGTCAGTCCTTCTTCTCAGTCTTAAGAGAGACGAAGTTAATGTACAGTGGCTAATTTAGTATTTATCCCGAAGAAAGTGGTCAGTGGTCATATCTTCTTGTTCTTCTTTATCCTCAATTTTAAGTACAAATAGTAAGAGTAAATGTTGTGGTTGATGTTCGAACGTGTGTGACCGTGGCAGTCGAAACCTGGGCCCTAACACTTGACATTTAATTTTTGTTCAGCTTAAGTAGTAAAAGCAGTGAAAAGTCAACACTGACGAGGGGGATTCACATATGGTGGGTCTGTTGTGGGGTTGGGGTGATGGCACTACTGCCAGTCCTAGTAACAGCAACCAAGTTCAACTGAATCAATGCCAAGGCAAGGAAAGAACATTGCCACATCTCCTCGTCCTTTGTTCTCTCTTTCTCATGAGGCTTCTTATCTGAATGTCTTTGTTTGTTCGAGATTTTTAAAAGTATGGGATGAGAGTAGGCGAGGGTGGAAGATTATTTTAGAGGTGACAGTTCGGTCCAAACAAAGGTTCATTAGATGTCAAATCCTTGTCCTTGTATAGATAATACGTTTGATTTGAAATATTTGCATGCAAGCTTTATTGGTCCAGTAAAATTGATAGACATATTTCCAGAAACGAGTCAACTAGACTGGAAAAAAATACTAAATAATGTTATTTCTATTTTCTACTTTGTTTTGATTTGATGAGTGAAGGTTTAGTTTATTTGCTGTGGGGTGTTATGTTTATGCTTATGCTCCTGCCTTTGAAGTAGCGGTAATGATGTTCAATGTTGATATGTTATGTTGAGCGGAAGTGAGTCTAGTGTACGGCTAACTCATACGTATGATTGTGTGAATGATATGGAAATAGCCCTAGCCGGACGATGTTCCATGTTGACATTTCCGGTCAAAAAGTATTCAATGAATAATTTGTGTTGTTTATATTTCAGAACACCATGTTTCGGGTGCACTGGGCTTGGCAAGACGTCCAGGAGGATTTCCAGACGGTAGTTCTATACTCTCGCCCAGATCTAATGAAGCAGGGGGGCTAGGGGCTAAAATGGTAGAGTACGTCCTAGGAGCATCCCCAACGGCTAAGGATCTCGACGCCCGCATGAGACACCTTGGCATTGTAAGTCAATGTTTGACAACTGCTAGATTTTTGTATCTATAATATATATGCATATTATGGGTACTTCTTTCTGCTTCTTCTTCTCTGCGTTATCCTCTCTAATCAATTTTATTTACCTTTGAACAGAGTTCTGACTTAGTTGTTTTATAAACGAATTCGTAAATGTAAACTTCTGAAAGATTTGTCTAAGAAATAGAATTGATTTGATAGGACGACAAAGAGAAGAAAGATTTGAAGAAAGAAGTGGAAAATGGTGTTGTACAGATACATTCAAATGGAATTGGGGATGATGTTCAAAATCACCACCAGCTTCAACACCAACAGCCGCAGCTCCACCTCCAGCACCAGCACCAACTCCCTCATCATCACCCCCATCAGCTCCATCAGCACCAGCAAGGGTCCCTTCATGTACAGCATGGGCATCACCCCCCTCAGGATGACAAAAATGGCCAACCAGTCCAGGTGGGGCCAGACGAAATCCAAGGGATTCAAGCACAGATGATGGCAGTGAATATGAATGGACATTCTGGCCCTGGGCTTCAGCATCAGCAAAGTCAGCAACAGCACCACTCGATGGGTACTGGACATCTCGATGGATTTGAGATACCAATGGACCCAAGTTCGGGCCAAGGTGGACAACAACCTCAAGCTCCTGTCGGATTTGACTCCCCGTATGCAGGAATTAATCATCATATGCTTTCTCATCAACATCCAGCCAATGTCATGTCTCCTTATGATCAGCAGCAGGTAAATTTCTGTTAAACCTAGTAGTGTACTATAATACTCTGTTTCGGAATCAGATTGTAAGGACAATAGCCAAGCCAAAGAGCACAGTCACCTTCTTCTCAACTTATCTCTCGTGTAAGTATTGATGCATGCAAGGTGATTCAGAATCTAGGTATCAAGGAATAGCTGCAGGTAAATAAGACATCATCATCATTAAAGAATGGCTCGCTCGTCTTCTTGGATTGCACTTGCACTGTCATTTAACTACCCTTGCCGGAGGAGAGGGTGCATCTACACAAAAGTTTTTGTGGATAGAGCCATCCAGTGTAGGGATGAAATGGTAGAAAGAAACTCACTCTGTCCTAGTATTTTACGTATATCTCAGAGTATGGCGTTGTCGAAGAATCTTCAGATTTGTTCTTGATATGCAATATAAAGTTTTCAAATAATTATCTTATTTCCTTGAGATCCAAGCTTTTTAAGAATATAATCTGTTTATCCGAACTCTTTCCCATGATGATCCTGGAGAATCTTTAACTAGTTTTACTTTATAACACATTGTGGTAATTAACTAGTTTCTTAGACGTTTTTGGATAGGAAGTCCATATTAGATGTCCATGTTTGGATCAGTCAAGATAATAAATGAATACATAATGCTGGCAATGACATTGCTAGAGGGTTACTGTACCTGTCATGATCATTTATTATCATGTCAGTCACGTTGTGAAAGTGTTGGCAAGCAAATGCAGTTGTGATTTGTGATAGTGTGATGCAAGCAAAGCCTCTGGGAAATGATCTAGAAAAATTGGTAAAATAGGAAATTGAGCAGAGAAGATCGATTATATGAATCTTCTCGTGGGTTATATTATGATTGTGTGGTATGATCATAATGCTTAAACTTGCTGTGAGAAGTCGGTATATGGCAGGCTCCGATGTTTTTAGTGGTTTTTAATTTCAGTTTGTGGCTTAATACGTACTTGAAAATTTTTGAAAGCAGTATTGGCATGGAGTATTTATTGCATGCCTATGCAGCATAGATCAGAGTGAAAAATCAAAATTGACATTTTTATGACTATGTTATCCAACGTGCCAAACAATTTGGACTACTTTCGGCATTAATTTTTTGTGGATTATTGTTTTTTTATGTGTAACTGTGAGAAATTCCTAGTCTCAATTTTTTGCTTATCTCGAACATAAATCTCAAGAAGGGAAGAGGGTTTATATTCTTATGGGAAGTTATGAGGAAATCCTGTCGTTGGTCGACATCTCGATTTGTAAATTAGATCAAGAAAGGTGACGTCGCATCCTAGTCTAATTTAATCTCCTAATGGAATCGGAGGAGATTTATGGGAAGGTATTAAAAGTTGAAATGAGGATTAAATTAAGTTAGTAAGGACAACAATGTTTTTTTAAAGTAAAAAGGGTAAATTGTTTCAATTGTTAGTATAGGATTGGGGTCACCCTGTGGGTTGTTGAGTTTTTTGCACGATCGGACAATGACTCTTCACGTCTTAGCAATTCTTCTTCCTTCCTTTAAGAGCCTTGTAGCGAAACTTGTTGGTGGTACGTGTAAACTTATGAAGAAGGAGGAGGAGAGTCCCTCACTAACTCATACGAATATGACCGCTTAATAACATCAACTTAGTCAGTCTCAGTACCGTATCTTACTTCTTGCCATCCAGTGACTGTATCAGACAGGGTTCAAATCACTAGGCTTACACATGTGCTCTGTGGTAGTCGAAGAGCTTGGTTGGCACGGTTTGACGTAGACGATTTCAGAGAAGTGTATCGGCAAAGTGGTTTACTTCTTGCTCAATTTAAATTAATTAACTCGATTAAAGACTCCATAGTGCAGAAATTAGTCCCGGAAAGCAGACGCGGACAGTAACTAAAGAGAATGGACAGAAAATTTCAGTATTATTCACTAGGGACAGTGGACAAGGCGTAGTTCGCCGTAGTTGGTCATTTGGTTGACTGGGTTTTGTGATTCGTTTGTTATTGTCGGTTTTTGTAAGTCATCCCGTTGTTTTATGAAAAAATATTTTGTGGATTTGTGAATACGGAACTCTTATAGTGACTGTGGAGTGATCTGGTGATACTTCAAATTGAATTAGTCGTATAGGCTTATGTGAAAAAAATTGAACTGTGTAAATAACTCTGCCAAACTTGATAGCATACATATTTTAACATATTCTGTCCTATACCGAGCTTGAAATCCTGTTTCTCATAAATAACTTGAGAATTATTTCCCCTTTCGAATGAAATAATGTTTATATTATCTTAACGTGGTAGAAATTTCCCTCTTCTAACCTAATCCTGACTTTTGACCCGACAAGCTCTCACGGAATGTTGATGAGTAGTAACTTCACCTTACTTTTAATGCTGACGACGAATTTGACGAGTAGGTTTATTTAAAGCTGTAATATTTGTAAACAAGGATTCTTCAATCACGTCAAACCCCTACTACTACTGTATGTAACGTAACCTGTACAAAAAATATAAAGATGAAGCTGGTGACCAAACGCTTCATTGGGCTGCACAATCACTACAGCCCTTTGACTGCTAAGGATTTGGCTAAGGTATAAAAATGGTTCTTGGTCCAATTGTAATTATATCACGAGATGCATGTCAAGAATCCCAGCTTCGGTTAACCTTCCGTGCATATCTGTTCTATGTGTGGAGCTTTACTTTAACTAACATTGCTTTAAAATTTTGCAGTTTTGACGAATTTTTGTTTCTTTGTGGGTATGTGAATTTTGTTGTAGAATAAGAAGAGTCGTAGCTTGTAGGATTGAAGATGAAATCAGCTTTGGGGTTGTAAATGTAAATCATGATCCATGATCCATCACTAGCATGTTTTAATGTGAACCATTAGTTGATCAGCATTCAAATTGTAAAGGGTTGTAATTCAGGGATTCATGATTTAATAATGCTCGATCAATTATTGAGATGAGACTGAGGGAATGCATGCGAATTGTATTGGGTGTACTAGTTTAAAAAACGGGAAAGGGTTAGCAAACCGGTCTGACCAGCAGCCGGAAGTTATGCTTCGTCTCTTGATCTAATGGGTGCTTGAGTTTAGTATATGAATGTAATGATGTGATGTGATGCACTCATTTTACTTTATGAAGTTTCAAATATTAGGAATGGCTCCCAGTTCATGTATGATTTGAAGTTTATAGATTATTGTTCAGAGATGAGATGTGAGATATTTTTTCCATTTTTTTGTGCACAAATACCACTTATTGCTGGTTTCACGTTGTGAGAAAAATTTCCGAACGAGGTAAGTATAGGTGATCTTCTAGGATAGGATAGGATTGGTTAGATAGTTCCCTCTGCTTGGTTATTACATTAAATTCATTAGCAATTAGATTAGAGTTTGGTTAAATGATGAATGGACAAGACCTGCAATAATCCATTTAGCTTAATCAATTTCTGTCAAATGTACGTTTCTCTGTGATTAAATTGCTGTGATTGTTCGAGCTGTTGAGAGTATTTTACATGGTTTGTATTTAAAGTATTTGAACTCCTTAAATTGGTTAGGGCTTCTCGAGTTATTTACAATTACAATGTACTGCTAGTCTGCTAGCGTGACGAAGACAATATGATAGTTGAAAAACACAAGTTGCACAAATAATGCTTTTGAGGCAATATTGAAGAATGTCTGGCCTAGTTTGATTAATGGAATGGAAACTAATGAAATTAAAATGTCCCCGTTGTTAGTTCTTAAGAAAAGGACAGTTTGGATTTTGAAAAATGGGACAGAGAGACAGTTTGATGATTGTGTTGGACCATCTTAACCGAGCCAAGCCAAGTCACAAGTGACAGGGGGTGATTTCATGATTTTATTTAATGGGATTTGATCGTAGCCGGAAATCTGTCGGACAGAAGTGTGTCTTGGGATAGTACTTTTAATTTTTTCAGCCTTTGTTGAAAACATGATGGCTAGATGAAAGGCTCGGTTAAAAAGTATGACTTCGCAAATATCAGCTAATGCGATTGTCTGAGATGATTTAGATAAATAAGTTAGTGAATACCTGACAAATCTGGTAAATTTGTCTTGGTCCGTTGGGATTTGAAAAATGTTGACTGTCGCATGGTTTATGTTGACATTTGTAGGTTAAGTTGGGTGCATTAAGTGGCTAGTTGAATGCAGTAGTAAAGGGCTAGAGATATGTGAATTAAGGAAGAGGTAGACATTGTGATGGGAGAGACGTTAAAAAGAAAATTGGGATAAGAAAACAGGTATTTGATTCTTAGGAGAGAAATGTATATAATATTTTGTTGTAACGGTGGTGGGTTCTTGACATTTGCATGTCACTGATTATCCCTCACTCAGAGTTACGCATTAGCTTTTTCATGGCATGAAAGAAGAAGGTTCATCATCATTATTTGCTAAAACTAACCTCTCCACTTTTTGAGTTCATAAGTCTTTGATATTTTGTCTTTATATTAATTTTTAATAATGTATATTATTCATGTACACATGGGTTGTTATCAAGGTGGTGGAAAAAAGACTTGGGCTATTAATGAGCGTTTGTATGCGGCTCATTTTACAATTAACAGGATTTAATAATTTGCATTTATCTCATGCGTTTGTTTGTACTTGAAATTCATAGGAGTGAAAGCGGCTGTCATATATAGCGTCGTAGGATAACTGTTAATTTGTTTTGTTAGTGCTACAAGCCCGATATGGTTTGTGATCGTGGTGGATGATCTTGCTGAGCACTCTGCTGAGTCTGAGTTCAAGCAAGACGATGATATGATGATTGATGAACAAGGATCGAAATTGTCGATTCTTTTTACATAGATATCGATCAAGAAGACTGATCACTACTCAATATTTTAGGTGTTGGGTCTTTCTTCGGCCGGGAAGATGTTTTTGATATATTTGATTTTGAAAGACAAGGAAAGATTATAGATTTGGATTAGGAATGAGGAGTGTCGAGAATGAATGCGAACAAATATTATTATTGTAAAGAAACGCTTTTACTGTTGGCTACTGCAAAAAAATGAGAATGAAGGATTACTAGTTGGGTTAGATTTCTCAAGGAGGTAGAAAATTCTTCAAAAAGATTGCAATTAAGTTAACTTCAGGTGAGAGAGGAAGGTGTGCTGTGCTGGATTTCTTCACGATAATCTTCTAGACTAATGTCTTGTTTTTTCTAAATCTTGGAAAGTCATGAAAGATGTTAATGAGTTTGTGCCTTTTGGCTATTTTACAGTTGTTCCGTAATCACAATGGCACAGCAGCTAATGGAAATGCCCAAATGTCTATTCTTTCACAGCAGTATCTTCAGCAGCAACAGCAAATCGGTAAGAGTGGAGTGCTCTTATCTTGCTCTAAAATCATGTTTTTTGTCTCTCATTTGAATATGACGGATGCACTTATAATTTCTCAGTGTTCAGTTAATATGCGAATCGCTAATTTTTTTTGTTTTGATGTTGCAGCCGCTGCGGGTATTTCACAGGCATCAGCGGGATATCCACTCACCCCCTACGTTATCAACCCTCAAGAGCCCTATGCACTCATTGCTGCAGGTAAAAAAATTTGGGAAACTCATTATTATTATAAAATTAAGGTCTGAAACGGTATAATAGAAGAATTGTGTTCAACTTTTCATTCATACGAGATAGCCTAATTTTATGTGATTGGCCTATTGAATTTCTGAAATTCTCGTAGAAGAACAATAACCAAGAGAGGGTATTTTGAACGATTCGTTAGAAGTGTATTTGCCAAAAGCCTTTCATGGATTAGTTTGGTGTATGTATTGAATTCATTGTGAGGATTGGTCTTAAGGAATGATTTAGCTCCGGCTGATTGTCGTGATGAAATGGAAAGAATCACGGATTTGACAGTAGAGATTTCACCCTATTCATATACTTAATTCTATTATCCTTCATCCCATCTTGAAATCGTGTTAAGAATTACTCCTGTTTTGTTGAGCCCCTTTTAAGTTCTAGTATGAGACGTAGCGGTTTTTCATTGTGATGTCGATCTGTCTTCATTGAGATGTAGCGCTCTTATCGGGTATGGGACTTCTTTAGAGTTAAGAGGTAGATAGTTGTGGTGGAGTTCAAGTTGCAAAAATACTACTAGGTAGAGAAAGTCTACATTTGGCATGTATGAAATAAGATGAGCAGATGGAAGATACGTAAATAGATTTCATGCTTGGATTAACTCATCTGTCACGATTGCCTTGTGTGGTGTCGTGGGTAGATTGTTTACCTTTGTTGGGATCTTGGAGACTAGTTGAAGAATTCTTTGTGTCTATCCGTCCGTAGGTTCCATGGGGGTTCCAGGATACTACGGTGTGGCACCTTGGGGACTGTATCCCGCTGCAGGACTGATAGGAGCAACTGGGCAAGTTCAAGGTCAGCGACGACCTTTGACACCGACTGGTAACGAGCTTAATGCTCAACCTGGCCAATATCAAGTGATTCCAGCATATTACGACCAAAATGGAAGTCTCTTGATGGGTGCCAGGGGAGCAACTCCTATGAGACTCGTTTCACCCGCACCTGTCCTTGTAAACAACCCTGGTAAGTTGTTTAAATAAGTCTACGTTTTGGATTAAAGATGCAGTCTAATGAGTAAATGGTAGGTTCAGAGTTTGAGAAGTGCTAAATCAATTATGAAATTGTAGGCTCTGGTGGTTTTGGAGTCAACCCACAGTACGGGGCCACTCAGGGATATAACCCTGCCGCTTCTATCAATGCTTCCTCCATTGGACCAGGTCAGTAACAATTAAGTTTGATTGCTCATTTAAATGTATTTGACTCGTGGATTCTATAAGAACTTCGTGAATTGTGAATAAGTGGATTTAGAAAGACTTTCCACTTGTAAAAACTGTTATTTTTGCTTTCGTTGAGATACGATTTTTATGAATTTTCAAATTCTATTCTTATCAAGAAATGTATTTGTTAGATAAAGATGCTTTTTGTAAGAAATTTTGAAATGCTCAAGTGGAACTTCGTTCTTTAAACAACAACTTAAGATTAGAGACATTGGATGGAGAGAATATATTGAATGTAATAATTAGATGATTTTGATCTTATAGGTGGGCTCAGAAGGGACTCTTTCGATTCAGATCGAGGGAAATGGGCTACGTATGCCCCTCTTGGTAATTATGAGTTTTCTTAACTTTAAATATTCATTGTAGATACAATCATAGCAAACGTTAATATTCGTTTTATGTGGAACTATTTTAGGATCTCCGCCACCAGGCATGATGAATGGAAACTCCACAGGACTGATGGGTGACAAAGGACTTCGAGCTGGTTCCGCTCTTTTTGGGGCTACAAGTCCTTTATTTCCTAAAATTGGCCGTCAGCCTATTTCCACAGATAAACCATCCGGACGATCTAGACTTCTAGAAGACTTCCGAAATAACCGTTTCCCAAATCTTCAAATTCGAGACATTACAAATCACATGGTGGAATTCTCTCAGGATCAGCACGGCTCTCGTTTTATTCAACAAAAGTTGGAAAGAGCTACCCCCGCAGAAAAACAGCTTGTGTTCAACGAGATTGTCGGATCTGCTTACCCTCTGATGACTGATGTGTTTGGAAACTACGTTATTCAAAAGTTCTTTGAATTCGGATCTCCAGAGCAGAAGGCAGCTTTAGCTCAGAAGATTCGAGGTCATGTCCTCCCTCTCGCGCTACAAATGTATGGATGCCGCGTTATCCAGAAAGCTTTGGAATCCATCGGGCCAGATCTGCAGAAGGAAATCGTTCGAGAATTGGACGGTCATGTTTTGAAATGTGTTAAGGACCAGAATGGAAATCACGTTGTCCAAAAATGTATTGAGTGTTGTGATCCCAGAACTCTGGATTTCATAATCAATGCGTTCAATGGGCAAGTAAAAGAAGCTGTAAGGAAAATTATAAAGATTTCACACTCAAGTTTTCACAGTTTAATCATGTTTGAATGTTTTTCTTTTTGAACAGATTTTCAATTTGTCCACCCACCCCTACGGTTGTCGAGTGATTCAGAGAATCCTTGAACATTGTACAGCTGAACAGACGAACATGATCCTGGATGAGCTCCACGATCAGACTGAACAGTTAATCCAGGATCAATATGGAAATTATGTTGTGCAGCACGTCTTGGAACATGGGAAACCAGAAGACAAGGCCAAAATTGTGAATGTTGTAAAGGGAAAAGTTTGTCAATATTCTCAGCATAAATTCGCTTCAAACGTTGTAGAAAAATGCGTCACCTACTCCAGTCGTCAAGATAAAACTGTTCTCATCGACGAGGTGACTTCATATAACACCGATAATGGGTAAGTAATATTAGTATATCCAAAATCCCTACTTTTTTTCTTCGAAATAGTGGAAGGAAATCACTTTTTTTTCAGAAATTATCGTGGTGAACTGCTAGGCGAAGTTCTTTGTTACTTGTAGTTTCAAGTTTTACTAGATTTTAGTAATTAATTTACTTAATGAGGTCCGCTAGTAATTGTCAAATTAGTCAATGTATCGAACTCTGTAAAAGGATCAGAACTAGAAAATACTAGAAATCTTTAAAACTTTAATACTTCATGGGTTACGAAATCAGAAGCAAAGCAGTAGAATGAAAAATAAATAAAAGTAAAGTCTGGACGATTTTGATAGCACCCACTCCGAATTACCTGTATACAATTGATGGGCTCGCGTTGAAAATATTTATTGCAAACATTCATTATATGTACTAATTTTCTCAATGATTTTTAATAGTGTAACGACGAGTCCACTCAATGTAATGATGAAGGACCAATACGCAAACTACGTTGTACAGAAAATGATTGACGTCGCAGAGCCGTCTCAACGAAAGATGTTGATGCAGCGAATCCGCCCTCATCTAGCTCAGCTCCGCAAATATACTTACGGAAAACATATTATCGCCAAGCTTGAAAAGTACGTATTTTACAATCATCTCATAAGTTTTTTTTTCTCGTACACATCATTATCATTTACCCGTGACCTTGAGCGATAAAATAATATGGTATTATTTCTTTATTTTCAGATATTTTCTGAAAAACAATACGGACTTGGGTCCGATTGGACCCCCTTCGGCGAGCCAACCCCCCATGTAATTCCAGAGTTGCTCAATATTTGTGTACACTCCCGTGTAAAACTACATTGGCTCTCTATATGCTATGTACTACTTTTTCTACAGTATTTTTCTGGTGAAGGGACTCTAAATATTCACGTAAATGATGACTAAATAATTATCACGTCCTTTGTATCAAGATTTCATTCTTTAAGACTTCCATTTGTATCCAAGTAAAATAGGAACATTTTGTGTTTGATATTCTCATTGACAAGAATAAACCTAAAAGTTTGACTGCAATTACACAAATTAACTTGATGGCATATGTTTTCTTAATTGTATATTTATGCTGTTGGTGTGGAACAACATTGTAATTAGGTGCAATATTTTATTATTTTAGAACGGGTTTCTTCTGGTATCACAAACACAAATCACAACATTAATCATACTGCAAGATAACATAAACAAATACGTCCTTATCTTTTAGTTAGGGAGATAGAGATTTTCTACTAGCACACGATTCATTAAAGTACACAAACTTACTAATTTGACTTTAAAAATTGAAACCCTTACCATTTCATAAACTATTTCACGTAATAGTTGAATTGAATCGAAATGGAAATGTTGGGGACAAAGTGATTCATAACTGGTGAAGCAGGTGGAAAGAATTAGCTTCACTTAAACAAATACATATGGTAATATCACTTTTAAAGTAATTATTGACACAAAATATTGTTTAAAGTATTAGCAAATAATTTAATCCAACCTTCATGAAATTTCATGTCCTTCAACGACTGTTTGAGATGAAACCCAAGCAAGAGCCCACTTGAGATTCGTGAGCATGAACTTTAACGCTTTTGTCCAGTGCTCTTCTGAATTAAGTTGAGTTCTGTAGAAGAAAAATTATTTAGGTTAGAAACTCATTAAAGAATTAGAAAAAGTGAATTTAATTTCAGCAAAATAAGGAACTTTGCAAGCATCGGTATTTAAAATCAATTCATGAGCTTAATTACTTGATGGAGTAGGACTTCCCAGTTGTAGGATCTTCAATCTTTCCCTTTTCAGACATTTTGTACGGCAATGAAAATCGATTTTTTTCAGGTCGTTCCAACATAGCAGTTTGCAACTGACCAAGGCAATCCAGAAATGCAGCCATTCCCTGGTCAAATTTTGTATCCCAAAGCAATCGGAAACCGCCACTTGCATGCAGAGGTAGTTCTGCGTTATTTCCTAAATCCTGCAATATTATATCGTGTTACTCTTTTCATGGTGAAAAATTAACGAACGTTTAGGAACAAAGCAAATTTTCGAAGATCATAACCTTGATATAAGAATGATTTCCAAAAGGCACTATCTGATAATTTGAAAACTTGAAATTAATTCGTCTGGCGAGGGAATTCAGCAGCAGAGCAGTTTGTCCCCATGCAGCGTTGATCTCATTCCAATCAACTGGCTCAGAGGGCAATCTTCCCAATCGAAATGTATTAATCGTACCAAAGTGACCATTATGCCAAATATGAAACGTTGCATTCAATGCATTCGTTTTCTCAAGACGCTCAAATTGTCCTTCTACATATTTCAATTCGTAGTCTAGACTGTAAAATCAAATCAATCGGAGATATTAAGTTAAAATCTTATGTAATGAAAACAAATTAAATTTATTCCTTAATTCAAACCTGAGACCATAGTCTTCTATTTCATTCAGTTGCTTTTTATGCCGACAATATTCTTTAAGAAATTCTTCTTCTTGTTCTTTGAGTCGTTGGAATTCTGTTTTCTGCCTTTGAAGATTTTCTGCTGCAGTTGCTTCATCAATCTTAAGCTCGTTAAGTTCTCCTCGTAGCTTTCCTTCTTCTCTTTTCAACTGGAATAAATTATCCATAAGTAAATAAAACAGATCCCTTGCATCTAATTTTCTGGATCATATACTACACAGATTTAAGATTTAAATGTTAACTAATTTGACCTCTTTTAGTTGTTCTTCTAAGGCGTCCACGTCTTCTATATCGGGCTCGTTTTCTAGCCTGAAAGTTTCAATCATATTTTCAATTTTAAATTACAGCTTTTTCTTACTCTTCATTGCGTCGACCCAAGTTTTAAACAGGTAAGAAACTTTAGAATCTGAAGGTTTATTTAAGAACAGTCCTCCAAGCAATTATTGACCGTAACTTATTATGGTTTCTACAATATTTCTCTATGAAACGAATAAAAAATCAATTCACTTTCTTAGGAAGATAGCGTATTGATTAGATTCCTCCTCTGCAGCCCGCAGTTCCGTATCCAAGAGGGTAATGAGAGTATCACAACATTCGTCACAGAGTGGATGATCTATCTCTGTGTTATTTGAGAGGATATCAAATAGTTCCATGTGAGTTCTTAGTAAGTTACTCTCCTGAGCTGACATATCCGATGAAGTGTTCACAATTGTAAAACCCTGACTTCCACTTTCAATCCCCCCGGAACTCCCCCCACTGACTTTCAGTCCAGGGACATACTTGTCCACCAGTCCCGAGGCCTCCGTACTTTCATCTAACTCCAGTGGAGGGGGTGCGTACAGTGGGACTGCGTTGTAAAAATTAACACAAGCTTCTGTTACCAACTATTAAATCGACATTAATTTATTTTATTTAGAAATTGAAAATGATTTACGATGTAATTCTGCCAGAGTGTGTTCGTCTATCGTGTTGAAGGATGGGTCTATTTTTAGTTGCGTTTGACATCTTTGACACACAAAGCTCACGCTTGATTCTCGGTCCCTTCCTGAAGACATTATTTAAATTTAAACTCAATATTTAATTCGAATAGAACTCTACTTGCTGCAAAAGTGTAATAAAAAGTTTTCATTCAATTCACTTTCTTCTTAATTTAAAAATATGTATAATCCCGCCAGTAAAGTCACAGGAGTTAGTCTCCTTTATACTGGTTGAGCAGAAACTTTACCCAACCCAAGCTTCGAAAAAACGAAGTGAGGTCTGAAAAACGAATGGAGCTCCGAATAAATTAAGGCAGTTTCGAAAAAACGAAGCGAGGTTTGGGAAGAAGAAGTGCGCTTCGAAAAAACGAGGCGAGCTTTAGTAATTTTGGAAATCTAGAAATGATGATGAGCCTTGTAGGCGAATTTATTGAAAATGGAAATTTTGTATCAGCTTTGATAAAATGTTCAGATGCCGAATGTTAATTTATTCAATATTTTTCAAAGACGAGCTTGGCTTGTTGAAAACTTCTTCATTGACTCAATTGACTGTTCTTCTTCTGATGATAGAGAAGTCGATCTTTAAGAGTGGAAGCGATTGGAAATTTAACCCAGCCTCCGCAGTAATTTTCGAAATCATCAAAATCTATTGACCAAATCATCATTCCTGCTAGACTTTTGTTCATCGCATAGTCCACCTGTAATTTAAATCACGCGTCTTACAGTTTAAAGTATACATTTAACATCATCTTCTAAAAAAGCTTTTTGGAACATTCGTCGTTGTATCGTAGCGGTTATTATGATAATTTAATGTAGGATCTATTTCAAAATTCTAGGACAAGCTTTACAATAACAAATTCAAATGTACCTTTAGTTTTGAACTCATTTCATTGTCATATCCAATCCACTTAGAATCTGTAAAGGCGTAAGGAATCTTGTAGTCCGAATCAAAGCTAATTTCCCATTTATCTGGCGTTTCCAAAAGTTCCAGGCATATCTATTGAAAACATTTAACCCAAACCACCTCAAATTAAATATCGTAAGTAGGTTTTACGAAAATTTAAATATTAAACATCTGCAAAATTCTACACACCTCAAACATTGACGAAGTGCCAGGGGTATCAGAATACGTAGACTTTGCCCCAGGACCCTTCGCTTCATCATAAAAGTTGTGCTGGGTTCGATTGTATAACTCAAAGGTCTTTGCATAAGCGCCAACACCTGCAAAATAATTAGCGTATTTTGAAATTAAATGTTTTCATTTTTTGTGCGAAAAGAACCGAATTTACCGAATACTAGCTTTTCAGGAGGAGCTCCACGTTTTATAAAACTTTCAACTGAAAAACTCTACGAATACGTCACATGTAAAATAGGTTAATTATTGTTCTACAAATTTTCAAATTAAAATCATTGTTTAATATAAAGAAGTAAGAAGTACAAACATTTGTCAGAGACTTATTTCCTGGATTTTCAGAGGGTTTACTGAATAGAGGACTATGATGACCGATCAATGTACCACCTGGCTCCTCAGCTTCGGGTAGGTACATTTTAAAGTCATACAACATTAAGTGCCAGTAGTCCAACCATCTTGATCAATCAGATAAACATAATTTCTTACACAATTCTGCAATGTACAAAATTATAATGCATCCAGTAATAATGAATAGAAAATACTAAACACGGACTTTGCTATCTCGGGTATGTCGTAGGCTGAGTCTAGAATCTTTTCTGCACATCCAAATGCCGCGGTAAGAAGCAATGGATCCCGTCCAGGTCGACTAACTTTGTCCAAAGCTTTTCGAAATTCCTAACAAAAAATATTATATAAATTAAAGCTTCATTAGTGCTTATATATCATATAAAGCTTTGTAGTTGAAAGGATCACAACTTTACTTTTAGAAGCAGAGAAAAGTTGTCCTTATCATCAGGGGACCCACCCCGACTTCCAGGGTATTCCCAATCTAAATCAACCCCGTCGAAATCAAAGGTGTTAATAAAGTTTACTACACTTTGAATAAATTTGGCTCTGAAAGTTGGATTTGCGGCCACTTTAGAGTAATTTATAGAGCCTTCATTCCAGCCTCCAACAGCTATTGACACCTTTAGATCGGGATTGAAATTTCTGAGCGCAACCGTTTTCCTAATCATGTCTACTCAAAAGTACATCAAAGTTCAGGGTTGTAGAAAGCCACTGTAAAATAATTTTGATTTGAATACAATTTTGAGAAACATACCTAGACCACCAACTGGACTTTCAACATTATCGTAGTCCATCCATGGATCTAATGATTTGATTTCATTTGTGATATTATTCAGCCCTGCAAAACTGTATATGATATGTGTACACAAATCCGTCGGAATTTTGTCCACTGAGAAATGCCCTTGGTCTATTAAGAATTGAATTAATTGTAATTGAAATTAGAAACAATATTTATTTGAATGCTCTGTTAACTGGGCATTTATCCATACTTGGTCTATAGTGAGACCATGTTCCCCAGTAACAGACTAGGACCTTCTCTGTCTGCGCTGCTAGAAGTGGAGATAAGAATTAATTTTAAATGATGAGTAATTTAATGTTGTAGCGATCGTAAATTCGTAACTGTTTAAAATACCATTTAGGATTACTGGTAGTATAAATAGAGAGAAAACTATCAAAAACTTATTCATGGTAGTTTTTTAACGAGTGTTGAGGATGAATTATATTCTGGCAAAGACTTACATATCATTTTATAACAATCGTTATCTCTATTTTTGATTGGGATTTCCTGGCAGTGACACAAGTAAATAATTTTTTGATTGATTTGAGCATCAATTGATAAAATAAAAAGTGGTCAGTAATCGAGAAAAATCATTTATTAATAACGATGATCAATGATTTGATTAGGCAACATTCTTTTGGTCAATAGAACTTTACCACTGCGGACTGGATTTGAAAATGTATGTTCCTCGAAAATTGACACGAAAAGTTAGTTTTACCACAGTCCATTACTTCTCCCAATACTTTGCGAAATCATCTAAGTCCAATGGCTCACCCTTAGGCGACCTTTACTAATCGTATAATTTATATATCAATATGGTATCAGACAATAGATCAATTAATGTCAACGATAGAAGAACGCGATAACCTCCGGGACAGTATAAAAAATTGTACTTTCGACGTGGAGATGAAATCCAACCAATTTAGTAAATGTGGACTTTAAACATTAAACTTACTAAAATAATTTTTGAGGAAAACAACATTGCAGATGATTCATTTATTTCGGCATCGATCATTAATATGATCATCATGAATTTTTTAAATCCTTAATCTAATTTTGTCTATAATATTGTATGCTAATTTCCTGACGTTTGGTATAGAATCTCACAATTATATACTTGAATGTTCCCAAAAACTATTACAAATCTACTTACTTTATGAAATCGGCTGGAAAACATTGTCAACCCCTTGGTCTATTAAATATTTATAATTACCATACGCGTTGAGCATGATACGAGTCTCTGGCTACGGACTGTCGCATTTGAAAACTTCTGGAGCATTAAACTATCGCTGTGATATTACATATCTTCTAGAACAACTAACACACTAAGAAAACTTAAATAGGTCTTGCAGCAAAAGCTTCTCCAGCTTCGATATACTTTGTCAAAGCAGGGAGGCATTCCTCCAACAGACCTTGCTCATACGCATTCAACGTGGGGATCCCCAAGTTTTTCTCAACTCCGTTTATCTACACACAACAAGATACATACAAGTGTTTCAATTAAGTAAAGAAAAGCTTTATAAAGTTCATTGTCGATTAACGTTTACCCCAAGTTCGATAGGATTTGAGAAGTATCTCGTCTTCGCGACATCAGACTTTACGTATGCACACTCAATTACTCCTTTCTCTCCAGCCAATGCCCGAAGAACTGAATCAGTGAATCTGGCAGCTGCCCAAGACATTGATAGAGTTACAGTTCCTTTGTTTGCGGCCTTGGCTTCAACGACTTCTACTCCGGCTTCCTAAGGGTTTCCAACCATGAATATCATTGGGATATGAACTTTTAAGATTGGGATTTAAATTAAATCCTTTTTACCCTAACGCGAAGAACAATTAACTGCTGCTTGGCCGATATCAGATCTACGGCCGGATTGCACTGTGAAATAACTGGAACGATCGTCACACCGGAATGTCCTCCAATAACAGGGCATACTACTTTCGTAGGGTCCAATTCCTGATTTAAAATACACAATTGGTTAGAAAACTTGAATTCTTAAGATTTATTCCAGAAGATTTAAACCTTTTCTTGAGCGATGAAACTATTTGTCCTCACCGCCCCCAGATTTGTAATCCCTAGGATTTTTTTCTCATTAAGTACCCCTGCCGCTTTGAACATGTCACAGAAAAGGGGAACTGTGCTGTTTACCTAGATGAGAGACAATGGTTTAGTAAGGACTAGTCAAGTCGAGATTAAAGTTAACTAGTTTGCTATATTTACCGGATTTGTAATGATGCCATAAATACCGTTGGGAAGATACCTTGCACAAGAGCGGGCTAAATCTTTAACAATTCTGGCGTTTACGTTGAACTGATCCTCCCTGGACTGACCGGCTAGTCTGGGCACACCGGCCGCACAAATAACGAATTCAGAACCATCCAAGGCTTCTTTTATTTGCCCCGGACCAAAGCCTGAGACTTTGCAAGGGGTGGAAATGTGGGCGAGATCGGCAGCCACTCCGGGTGAATGAAGGATGTCATACAGGGCCAATTCAGTTACTTTGGGATTATTTTTCAAAAGTAAGGACAATGGTTGACCGATTCCACCACTTGCTCCAAGAACAGTGACTTTTGTATCTTTCTGTTCACAATGAATTTCAAGGCATGTCAAAGAAAAAATTGTTATTCATATAAAATGGTCATTACCGTTGTAGTAGTGGAGAAGGATTTTGAGGCTGTGGCTAACAGCCCCTTGGAAATCCGCACTTTGGAAAGCATCAGTCGGCTTCAATTGTAATGATTGAAGATTAGTTTAAATTCATAAAAAGGTGCTTTTCTAATTCAAATCAATACTTAAATCTTTAGTCTCAAAACTGTTTCAAACCAAGATATTTGTTTTTGTAAAAGTTTTTGTAAAACCGATATCTTACCAAGTTTTGCAGACCTAGGATTTCTTACACTTATTTGAGGGCCTTAAAATTTTCCAATTCTGAGAAGAAAATACGCTGCTCCAACGAATTCAAAACTCTGTATAAATCTGTGAACAAATAGAATATAACTCACAGAGTGCGATAACAATCAAGACTGATCCAGTATTTCGTATGCAGATAGAGAAGCCTTTTACCCAAGTATTTTATAAATAAAGTGAGGAGGCTATAGCAAAGCCGAATCTGTTGGTAAACAAGATAATACCATGTCCCATAGGCTATTTCTGCGTATCAGGACGAAGGAAGGTCGATGACAAGAGCGTACAAAAATACCTTTCCCAACCACGAGATTTTCCTGGAGGCCCGGATCAATAGATTTTGGCACAAATGTTCGGGGGAACAGAACTTCTAGAACTTTCTTACTAAATAGCCTTATATCATATATGCATGCATTGGAGATCATTGGTGCACTACATAAATCTTTCATTCAGAACACCTAAAATCGTATGCCAAAACCTATGAGTACAGATAGCATTTCTTATTTATTTACACTGGATCTCACCATAGTCACGATAAATAATTAGGAGCCAAGACTGCAAAGCGTATTATCGTGAATTGAAATGGCCATGACCTTGGGAATGGGCAAGTTCGGGTGCATAGTATTGGCAATGAGTGTATTACTCGTAGTATCTGGAAATGTCCTTATTGAACAGGTTTATTTGTAAACAAACTTAAGTTAGCACATACATGGAGATGAATTGAGAAGCTGACTAACTGAAAAATAAATCAGCATAAAGAGGTGCATGTGGGTACGCATAATACTTTGGGAAAATATTGCGATGGGAAATTAAAGAATTTTTAAACGTTGTAGTTTAAAAGTTTAGTTTAGTTTAATACATTAAGACATGCAGATATTGATTTGATGTTAGCTTTTTCAGTACAGAGACTGACTAGCTGGGGAATTCGTATTCGAATTTGTAAATCCGGAAAAACTACGGACCGACTGAATGGTATCTTCAAAAAAGGATTCATACTTGTCCTCCAAAGTTTTGTTGTAGCTTCGCAGGGCTTCTTTGCAGTCATCAAAAGGATGGATATTCCCAGTGGTCGTGTCATTTTGAGATTGAGGGTCCCCTTTACTTCCTTTTGCATTGAGACTATTGAGAGAGCTATCCTCAAAGTAGAACGTGGAATCATTTCCACATCCAATGGCAGATTCAATCATGTTTTCAGACATGATAGGCCGTATCTTGATGGAATCACTTCGGGTTTTGAAAGAAGATGTTTTGTACTCCACGAGGATATTTTGTAACAAAAGAATTTGCTTGTTAAGGGGAGTTCGATATGATGGAAGCAACAGTTGAGACAGCTCTCCGACCGAAGTGTAAATCCCGGCAAAAGGGACCAAAAATGGGGCTGATATCAATGGATTTTTCCAAAAGACGTGACTACGGTCCCGAAAAAGTTCCAACACTTCTTCACACAAAGTAAGGGCTGGAACTACCTCGAGTAATTTGTCGTCTTCAGAGATAGGGCTCAACAGTCGGTCGTACCTGTTCCCAATCGCAACAATTTTGGCATGGAGGTCAGCAACTGCTGAATTGGCAACGGCCTTGTCAATTTTTGCTCGAATTAAGGCCTCTTCAAGTGTTTTTATCGATTTGGAACGCTTCGGAACGTCTTTTTGGCTTTCTTTCTTGTCCAGTTTAGTCTTGGGACATGAGCTTGGACTTAAAATCTCACCCGGCAGATCTTTTTCAGTTTTACATAGACGATCCAAAATTGTTGTAAATAGGCCAGTTGTAACGGACATTAGAATTGCTACTTTTGTATATTGTGAAGGGGATAGGAGCATCTCAGAAGCCAAGTTTATAAGGCTCCTAGCTTGAGAGATTGAACTGGACGCTTTGTTGCACTTGGCTTGTAGCTCGTCTTCATTTTGGAACTGCGGAAAGCACGTAACCCTTGATGGAACTGTGACCATCAGCTTAGAACTCTTTGGGCCCATTATTCGATTATTCGATCTGTAATATATTTTTGCAAGTTTAATTCATAATCAAGCTCAAGCAAATTAGTGTAAATGATTTAATTGGTATGATTTTCAAGTTGTTAATGTATTATTTGAAACCCGTACAGCGCTATTGATTGTTGCACCAGTTTTGTTATTACAATTTCTGAGAAGAATGTTAAAGATTCTAAATCTTTTTCGAGCAATTTTGTTGTCAAGCTGTCAAAAATGATTTGAACATGGGAATCTATGTTGCACACGCCCAGAATAAACTTACTGTACAACTTGAACTGTTTAAGTTTGGATTGCAATTAGAATAAAGTTAATTTAAGACTGATTTTCTTAGAGAATTAGTCAAATTCGGATTTGCATGGAAGAAAATAGATAAAGCATATTTCCTTTGTTTGATAAAATGCTTTAGCATATCCTTGATCTATATCTCTGAGTAGGGGCATTTAATAAGGTTATTCAAATATTGATATATGTGTATAAATCATTACAGGTTTTCTATTATAATGCGGGGGTGCCGGGGGTGCACATTTTCAGCTCGTGCATTCATTGTATTTTTTGTGACATTTTAGGACAAGAGTTGACACCACTTCAAAGAGATCTCATAAATCAGGACAATTCTGAAAAATTCTACATCGATCAAACACCTAATTCTATAGTCTGATTATATTATAATAACACCTATCAATCCATACGACACGACCCGCTGCATACATTAATAGGAAAATTTATGACTGCGGCTGGATCAATATTCATAACTCTATAAAATTGATGAAACCCTTAAAATTAGCCCTCATTCGTCCTTCCAATTTTGCAGAAAAATTACATTTCGTACCGAGAAGATACTTGGAAACGATTGTGCATACTACTTTAGAGAGTTTTTTTAGAAAGTATCTTAACATTCTTAACCTCACAAACTAAAATGACGGCAACATTACCTCGGAAGATTTTAACACCCGAGCCCATGTTTAATCTGAATCTGAGTGACAGATCTAGAAGTCCCAGTCCCAGTCCAAGTCCCAGTCCAAGCCCCAGCCCCAGCCCCGTTCCCTTTCGAAAATCGGATATTTCAATAAAAATAGACAGGGCAAGTGCTCGAATGGATAGCGGTGGAAAAGCCGACCCTTTTCGAAACGAATCCAGATACATCATACGTTCTTTCGAGGTAAAGTAACTTACTTGTTCCGTATAAAAGTTCATATAAACTAAAAGTTGTAGGGATTTCTGATTTTTGTCGTTTCATACAGTACGACAGGGAATTATTGAGACGACAGCATGCGATGATAGCAGTGCAGCCGATGTCAACCTCTGAGGAAATTGAAGAGAAGCGGAGACTTCTTAGGATTAGATCTGAAGCTAAAAGAAATGGTACAATGTAGATTGTAGACTTTTTTCAGGAATTAAGTTTCTTCAAAATCTCTCCCACTTCCCACACAACGCACACATTTTAAACATCAGTATGAAATCATAGTTAGCAATATCTTGACCATCTGTTGGTTACTTTTAGTAAGATTAAGGATTAAGATTAATCTAAAAACCCTTCAACATCAAATATCAATAAAAGAACAAAGCATTTACTTCCGCAGGCTTATTTCGATTGATAAATGTATTCATTGATTTATTATGATTGATCTATGTGTGAAAATGGCTGAATTTACTTGGATCAATTGATTTTTTTTAGCGGATGTAACAGCAAAAGCATCAAACAGTTTGGGAGTCATCAGTATGAATCCACGAGGTAGGAGTCGAAGCAGAACTCGGAGTTTATCGAAATCCGTTGATAATCTCACAACGATAACTCATGCGCCCCCTCCCCCGTCTCCAACAAAGGGGGCGAAAAATAAGCCCTTTATTCTCAAACCTGTGCCCCTGTCACCGTCCAAGGGCAAAAGCAGAGTGCCACTCGTTTTTAAAACTGCTCCAATTTCACCGACCAAGGTAAAGAAAACCATTCCGGTTTATACTACCACGAAGAAGGTGGCACCCAGAGTGAGCCTTACTAAAGTGTAAAAAAAAGGTCTATTCCAACTGTCGTGAATATAAATTGTGTCATAAATATAAATTTTATGTTTAATTTATTGATTGTGCTACACCTAATCCATACTTTTTTAGAGTTGCTCTGTCATTAAAGAATAATCAAGAAACTATTAAATTAAATGCCGTACAACACTTTGATATGAATACATATGCATCCCAATAATCATGACATGGCTTTGGTATGCAAGCCAGTCCTCGATTCTTTTAATCTTCAAGCTAATTGGCCTTATGCATGAATTTTATCATCAGTAAATAATTATTGCACTAATTAATCGAAATAAATTTCATCTAAGGAATGTAGTCAAGTCAAACTACAAATCATCTCACTATTAGCCAAACTGTAAACAAAACACAATACTGCCAAAAATGAATCTTAAACTTATGAATTTCTTCTTCTGATTAACAAGTTAATTTTAAAATGCAATCAAACTCTCGAAACCACATAAATCAATCCTGCCGCGTACCCCATAGCGCACAACCGGAAGTCAGCACAAATGCAAGCACGCACACACCACGACAACAAAGATCGCAAAAATTCTTTGGCGGGGATTTTGTTTACTGATAAACTAGATGGGACTATTTTTACGAAATTTAACTACTCCAGATCGTTCAGTTCGACTATTCTCCAATTTTTGTGAAATGTGAATTGAAATTGAATCTTTAATTAAGTATAAGTTAAATAAGTTCTTGGTAAAAGATGAGGAAATTGAGCTGGTAAGTTGAAACTAGTTATCTTTCATCCAAATCTCACTGTAAGAGACATGACATTGTCTAAGACGATATCATCGTCTACTTGTGACTTAGAGATGTGGAAAATCATTATTTCTTGGCATTTGATATTCATCCGTAATCCGAATTTGTGCCAGGAAGTATTTGTTTTAGGAGGTTGACATTTAATCAGAGAGAATAGCAGGCGAGAAGGGGGTCTTATAATACCCGTTAGAAGTTACCCTTATTATACAGGGTCCTCCCAAGAAAGTCAGAAAAAATTGACCCCCACTTTAAATCGACGGGTGTTATTTTTTTATACCCCAGGAGTCCCCTAGGACCAGAGTCACAGGGGACAATTTACTTTGACCCTTTAAAAACCTTAAGTGGCAAGTGGCATCGAGAATGTGGAATGAATGTTAAATGTTAAAATAAAATCAGGGAGCCGATAAAGGTAAAGGTAAAATCCATTAAAAAGCAAAGCTCTTAATGCAAAATAATGGTCATGTCGATAAGGCTGAATTGACCCGATCGTAAGACGCCAATAATGTTAATTAAATAAGAGTGATCTTGAGTAGTACCCTGCACTACCGATATTATCATAAAGCTTTTAATGTTGAGATCGAAGTGGCTTCATGGAATACTTTTACCTACGCCCCTCCCCCTTCTCTAAACACCAGGGAGAAAAATATGGTAGCTTATGCTATTTATGCTGATCAGTTCAAGCCTTTCCCTACATCATGTAAAGTATGCATGAGTGTTAAGCGCTTATAAGTGTCTTTACTCCGTTTTATTTTTTTGCCGATGGATTTTTTTAAAACGACTTTGAATGTGTTAATCCTGCAGCTTTCCAGTCTCACCCAAAGTTCATGATATTCGATGTGTAAGAAGATGCATACTCTCCATCTAAAGTGACTGCCTCAACCTCAACTGTTGATGAAAATAACAACAAACAAAGTAGAACGGATACTCCCCAAGGCTGTTGTCAGGCAGAAGTTGTGCTACCAAAATCACAAACACTTTGCCAACCCTTTACGCTGGGCCCTCTTCTCTATTTCTCCAACTTTATTTGAACTCTCGTCTGCTCTCAAATCTCACTCCTTTTACCATCTCATTTTATTGTTAGTGAGCAAACTGTAATCCAATCATTTTGTGATCTTTCAGAAGTAAAAGAGTTGAGGAATTATCCACTTCCGTCCGGAGGGGAAACACCTCTATGTTTTCTGAGGGGATCATCGAGGATTTTTCCTAAACATCAAAGCAACTGATAGATACATGTTTTGGAGGGCGTTTGGATTTATGTACGTGGTATACGATATAAATACAGTTTAACTGTTATACCTGACTTGAAAACAACCGTAAATACACTGGTTGCTAATTATTATTATATTTTTCTGCAGTTTGCACGTAAAAGGAGTCGACAACAGTGATACTGCACTGATCCCCAACCTCCATTAGGGATTTCTAAAGGCTCAAAGTTGAGAAACGAGGGGTGGGTGTAACATATAACTAACGAGAGCAATCAAATAACACTAAAACTAAAGAAGTCTTAAGTCAATTGTCGATTTTAGTTCTTTAACTGGTTTTAGGAGTTAAGGCAGAGCCTCCAATGTATCCTAGAGGAAGTGACCCTTCGATAAACCTAATTGAAAATATGATACGACTCCCGAAAAGCAGAACGATTTTAAATTAATATTCTAAATTTGCCGTCAAAGGGTTTCAAGTGCAATTCGATATAGCTGAAATTTTAAAGGAAGTTGAGTAAATCATTGTTTCGAAATCTGTTAATTCGTGTTGAAGAGCTGAAGATGAAGCTTTTAGAAAGTGGTCGACTGGAGGCTCTATCCTCGATGTTAAGCAGTTTGGAGGTGGGAGAGGTGAATGTATTTATAGCTTTGGAGTCTTATTCTTGCAAGGTTTGTCCCTTTTAACAACACTAATTTAAGTAGCCATGTTGGTAATCTAGTTAGTATCTTTTCAGAACCACAGAAATTGGGGTAGGCTTTTTTAGTACAGTTTTTGATTTACAGATGCAATCCTGTCTGAATGACTTTATAAATATATACTTGCTAGCATAAATATACTTTTTTAATTTTCGTTAAAAATATTAGATAGTTTAATGTTTAGGTGATGATACTTCATGCTTCATATTAAAAATCCATCCTAATTTTAAAGATAAAGAAAATAACACTTAGTAATGGTATGTTGACATTCAAAATAGTATTATTTATCTATGTTGCAACTTGCAACCCTTGGTTTTAATTATCACAATTACTCTACCAATTCTATTTAACGTCCATTTTAAAAGAATATAATTGTGCTACCCTGTATGTCTTTCAGATGCTTCGTTGTGTCATTATCAATTAAATTATTCTGTTAACCTGATTATAGATGAAGAAGCTACACTCATTTCGAAATAGTTGGAGTTGTCAAGCCTTGAGTAACATGACAGCACTTTTAGTGATGTGCTCGTATGCATTGCGTCAACACGTACTGACGTCACTGGTTATAATACCTTACATTTAAATAACACAGAAAGAAAAAAACACTTACAAGCCAAAACCTTATTCAACCTTTCAGTAGCTTGCTTCCTTCTAACAAAAAAACTTTTTGTCCCAAGAAATGTCATTTATATTCTTCAAGGATGCTTGCAACCAAATAACATTGTCAGTCAACAGTTATACTAAAATGCATGTTTGTTTCTTCCTACTTCTTCATCACATCTCAGGAAAGTCCTTGAAGAAGTCTATATTGTTGATACACTGCCAGGGAAGAGGTCAAATTAAGTCTCTAATTATAAGCTTTTACAAGATCGAGATCTTTTGTATTTATCGCTTCCACTTTCAGCAATTGTGTATTGGCATTTGGCGTTCAACTTCATTCTGTAGTGTGGTTTAATCCTTCTATATATATCCTTATATAATGGGATTAGAAGTCATTGGCTAGAGAGATGTAAAATCCCGTTGTAGATTTTGACCGCCTTAACTTATTTATTTACTGAAAATAAAACGCAGCTGATGTGATGAGCCAAACATGATATCTTGTTTTCTGTTTGGATGGAGTTCAAAATCTGTTATTTACTTTGAGACTTTGCCCACTGAAGAGCATCATATTTTATGTCACATTTGTATGTACCGATGAAGTACACAAGCTCACAATGCAATGTGGTGCATTGCATCTGTTTGTGCTGCCAGTGTAGTTTGTAGTGATCTGGCTTATCATAATAGTCAATGTCGTACAGAGGGCAAGGTTCGATGGACTTTAAATGTGACATAACTTGATGTATAGTACTATACAATTTATGCATTTTATTTTGATTGGTCAAGTGAAAAGTTTTGTAGCACTCGAGAGCTTGGTTGAGAACTAGTAGTTTTATTTTTTGGGATTGGGCTTGTGCTAAGAATTTCTTTTAGCTTGTAGTGGAAAGGAAGAGTTCAATAAACTTTTTTAAATGATTTATTGTATCAGATAGCGTATTTGTGTTTAAAATGCCGTAAGTACAAAGACATGATATGCTTATTACTTTATTGCAGGTGGCAGGGAGCGAGCAAAAGTATCTTTACAAGAAAATGTCCAAGGATGGAGGGGGTTCCGACATTGTGGCTCTGTCTCCACCCACCGAAGCGAATTTCCTGTCAAAATCTATTGATTCGGAGCCAGAAATTCTGACACCAGAGAATCTGGAAATGTTTGTGATTTCCAGGAAGATGCTATTCAATCTAATTACTACGTTGAATTTGTCTTTCTACCCCGACTACGATTTCAGTGATGCAAAGAGTCATGAGTTCTCAAGATTACCGAGTCTGGCTCATGTGTGGGCAGAAATTGACTCGAGATTGGGTCAATGTCATTTGTACGGGAAAGGGATACGGTAATTTTAAAACATACATTTTACAACCGATATCGTATTTGTTTTATCAAAGCTAAATATTTTCCTTTAAATCTTTAGGCAGAGACTCTGGGAAGAAATTGATGGGGAGATCGGATCTCTAAGAAATTCTGAGATCTACACGTATCAGTCTGACCTCATGTCAGACCCTTTCTCTGAAGCTGGTTGCGTTTGGTCTTTCAACTTCTTCTTTTTCAACCAAAAATTGAAGAGGATCGTTTTCCTCAACTGCAGAGCTATCAAGTAAATAAATCAAATAATTGCATGTTTATTTTGTTTTTATCCTATGCATAATTTTTAATGAAGAAAAGCAGGATCCATGATGTAAATGAAAAAATAGATTTAATGAGGTTTGGTATTGTTTCAGCCCTAATTCATCTGCATCAGAGGAGTCAGAGTTTTCAATAGATGAAGATTAAGAGGCTTTTCTCAAATCTGTGGCAAACAAGATGATTGAATATTATAGAATCCGGCAACCCCTCCTACATCTATATGAACTCCAAGACTAATCGATTTCTGCTGGTCATACTATTTCATTCAAAAAATTCAATTGTTATTTCCTAAGAGGTTTTAGTTTTCCAGAAAATAGTCTTAGGATTAGTTGGTTTCAATTTTACTCTTTTAGATTAGTTAAGGTTTCGTTTAAAATGTATCTCAAATACATTAAGGTAGAATGACGGGGGAATGTTCCCGTGTCTGTATTAATTGTTGACTTTGATCATCGGGAATGTGTAATATAATATTGCATTAGTCAGTTTGGTTCCATTATTTTTGATGAATTTATGCACTAAAATTTGATATAAGTCTCTAATTATTGACTTATATAATACCTTTGTGTCCCGTGAAACTTTAAAATGTTTGTATTAGCAATATTCCAGGTTTGAGCTGTTAGGAATGAAAGTACAAACACTGGGATATGAAAACCCGTTTTTATAAAAGTAAAGAACGTGTATTTCTCGGATAAGATCGTTTAACCGTTTAAGTAAACTATATCGGATTAATTATTAAGCCCATATCAATGCGATCTATGATTGGCAACGAGTAAGTTTAGATATTCGAGTTGAACTGTAGGTAATATCTTGATAATACCCGAAGTTAGGCGTCCTTTGAAATAAGTTCTAATTAATTCGATAAGTATGTATAGAAGTTTTGTTTTGGCGATACACTTATCTTTGAGTAATTCGCTATTAGCTGAAACACAAGGGTTTTAGCAATAGAAATCCGTTTTGTAAACCATATTAGAATTTTCCTCCTTGCAAAACAATAAGGATGAGAGAAGAGGTTTAATGTACAAAGTCAGAGCGGACATAAGTACAGGGATTGGAAACTCGGTTGATTCCAACATATTTCAAAAGCAGATTGACTTGCGTAGTCTGGGAGATAATCAGCTTTGGAGCTTTCAGTTACTTTTATCTCCTTTTTTGATTTCTTATGAAATATAATCTATTTGGTCTATAACCTCTGTGTAGTTTTAAGATACTACACTTTCATCTCGTTGTACAAGCCCTTTGTTTTTTATTATCTAGGACAAGTCGTTCTTCAAAAGAATAATATTTACTATGATTAATAATATATAATGGAGTAGGAAACCGCCATTCTTACGTAAGTCGGTTAAATCAGTTCGGATTGTCGGATATATGTTTCCAAGTATTTCTGATTTATTTAGCATTCTATACTTTGTGAAAGTCCCTTTCCTTTCCCCCGTAATGAAATGTAGTCTAGTCCTACGCATATTTGCATACCGACCTGTTGTAACCCAAAATGTTAGAGTTAATATTTACCGAGAATACGATTGAATTTTATTTTATCTTTAGACGATGTAAGAAGAGAATCTATTCTAGTTTTTAATAACTCGTACGAATATGTCTGATTTGAATAATATATATTCAACAACTCGCACTTAGGCATGTATAATACTGTTTTGTATTTAATTTATGACACCTCATCTCGTACCTTGTACAAAACAACACACATCTCACCCTAGATATAATTTATAAACTATTATAGATGGAATGTGAATGAAGTTCTTCTCCTAATATAACATTATTCTACTCGTTGTAATTTGCCAGTGTAACACTCAATTGTCAACTTTACTTACCCGACGACTCAGTAAATACAAAGCGAGATCTCAATAACATGACGGGAACTTTGTTGCATTTCTTTAGAATAAGCCGAGCTTACAAATACTCTCGAACTTTATTCGGTTGTAACACATCCATAATCCATGTAGATGTTTAGAGCCCATTTTTCAAGATAAGCCAAACCTCATTTACCTAATACCTGGATGTGTATCTGCCCTAAAACCCATGTTCAAAACCTTATAAGCAACTTTATTATTTGAGTTAACAAGATGGGGAAATATCCAATATTACGAAAAAGCCCTTGTCCGCACGTTCCTTGTAAATTTCCTGTTCCGTTCACCTTATTTGATAAATTGGAACCGTTTCACTTCAAAGGGCTACTGTCCCATATTTCATTTCTACGGAGGGAAAAAAATCCTGAAATATCCTCACGGAAGCCCAAGTTGTAATGGTGGAAGTGGAAGTCCATCAAATCAATAGGAAATAACGACCACGGAGACGACCGACTACCACCACCACCTCCTCCTCTCCTTTGAAATACATGTATAATATTTCCCATCTGTACGCGAAATGGCAATAATAAAGGGGCCCATTTGGTCTACTTACTTGGAAGAACATTTGTCATATTCAAAAAGGAGTGGATGCGGATGTAATGTAGTGTGAGTGGACGCAGATAATAAGAATGTTGAATACTTTTGAGAGATGGATGGATTGCCGAAATCGTTCTCAATTTCATTTGTTATTCAATCCAATTCTTTTGAATTGGAATATAATTTATGGACAAGATCCTCTTCATCTAGAATCCAGTGGACTGTGTGCATGCAATCCCAATAATATATAAGCAGCCCGAGTCATCTCAAAGCAAGTTTGGTGGTGTCTTTTGGAAGTTTTGAAATCCCAAGGACATTTTTGATGGTGGTAGCATTTTCATTTCCTTGCGGCTAGCATTTGCCTCTGGTATTATGTGTGTCACCCAGACCGCAAGGAGTTGGAAGAAATTTCGAAAAACTAATTAAAAACTTCTCCACCAAAGTGTCATACGTACAATGGGGATGTGTAGCCGTCGGAGTGTCGTCATATTATTAATGTATATACGAGATGATGAACTTTTTTGATGGATCGAATATTATCAAGAAAGAGGAGGCCTTGCCTCCTGTCTGATCACAGCTAATGTCCCATACCCATTTCCTTAAATATTGAACCGGTGTGGGCCGTGTGGGGTAGTTGAGTTTGAGTTGGTATTGTCTTTTTTTTTTACTAGACGGAGAGGAGAGGTATCATTTCGATTACTTTTAATAAGAAATTGTGGTCGTCCTCCTTTCCAAAATTCTCATTTCATTTTCAATCACTTTCTACTTCTTTATTCATAAAATATTATGGAGGGTGGGGGAAGGATGTAATGTAATTGAAGCGAAGGAATTCATTATCGGTGATTGGAAACCTTAGCCAAATATCGGGTGAATCCACCTTAAGGAATTTAGGTTGTACAGGCTTAGATCCTGAGTCCCAAACAATTTCTGTAGGCACGAAAGCACGTTTGGCATTCATTTCGGATTTGATTTCGAATTTTGGATGTTATTTTTTAATCTCAGTGTGTGAGTATGTAGTTATCATTGATCTGGTATTTTTTGTATGAATTAATCTATTTTTTGTTATGAATCTTTCATGCAGGGGACAAGATGTTTGCTTCGTGGTTTTTGTAGTCAACAGAATTATAAATTAATTTTCATTATATATGAATGTAATTATTTTTTGTAAAAGATTGAAAGTATAGATTATTTGGCTTTAGAAAAGCAAGTTTGCAACGGTTATTTGCTGATTTTATAAGGAGTTATTGAATTTTCAGGTTAGACGTAAATTAGAAAGTCAACACATTAAATAATCTGACAAGACGCATACGTCTGAGCCTCTTCGTTTTTGGTTACTATTATTAATATTTACAGATTTAATAAATAAATGTTCAAGTGAGTGGTTTTTGGTTTCAAAATAGAGTTGTTGAACATGACTTGTTCATGTAATATCGCTCGTATATAAATAAAGTCATGGATATCCAAGACCTACAAATAGTATGATTTCTTTATCAATAACATCATTCCATCCGTTCTTGGTGGAACAACTTGCTTTATAAATAAATTGTGAAAATTGATTACAAATTCTAATATCGCATTTCTATCATTTGGTATCATTGAATACTGCAAAAACATGATTTTCGATACCTTTGTTTAGAAATCGGCCCAATCTGAGAAAACATAACTTTTAAAGTCTTGAATATCTCGTGTGAAATATATGTTAATGTGTGCATACGACTTTATTTACACTAAAAAGCACCTAACTATTTATTTTGACTTATGACTTGCAACTGCAAAGAAGGGAAAACCATTAACACGGACAATAATATGGGCCATAAGTTATCTATAGTTCGGTTTGTATTTTAAATGAAGTGCCATATTTATTAATTTCTTGGGTCAAAGTTGAAATACATGTATAATTTAATGTATTAAACCCATGTAATAGTATTACTAGTCCTTTAAAATAAGAAACAAATCAGCAACAGACAGAGATAATCGCGTCAGTAGAGTATAAACTTCAATCAACAAAACAAAGGATCATAATTGCAATAGATGTGTCACACGATAAGTCCTTAGAAAGTCATACTCAACATAGCTTATTTCCAGCAAATGAAATCAAAAATTAAATAATTAACCCACAGTCAATGCAATCGAAGTGGCTTAAACTAAACAAAGACTAATCTATTCTAAGATTTATTTTATTGGAGATATAATTGTTGATATAAATGTTAAAATTCGAATCCCCTACGCTTCGACCGCCATATCCTTCCGAGTTCTGAGAATGGATCATCAATTTATTATTTTATAAACTGCATTTCAGTCCTTAAGCTTTTGTGGAAGTTTCATCATCATCATCCCAAGCCCAGTTTCATCCATCGTCGATCGACCATCGACCATTACTGACATAGATACCAAAGTCGAAGGACTGAGCATTATATATATGAGCAAAGGAAGTCGGATTTAGTTTTCTGCTATCTCTGGTTATTTATCCAGATATTTTATAGACTCTCCGTCTTTTGCCCTGAATAAAAAACCAATAGAGATAGGAAACGGAAACATATTTTATGACACTGCAAAAATCAGCAGCTTGTCCTTGTCCTTTGTCGCCCTCGATACTCCAATTCCCCATCCTTTCCATCCTCAGTCCAATATTTTTTCTTCATTTCGCCATGCAATTTTGATACCCTTGCTCAGTTCTGACATTTAACATTAAATTTGCTCTCTCTCTCTACACTCCTGGCCAGGACATTGAAAGCGGGTCTTATCCATGGACATAGATCTGGTACAAAGATCAGCAGGATACCCGCCCGAGTCTCTCTCTCTCTCTCTCTTGTCAGTAAACACACCGGTCTCCCTTCTGCGCTTGCTGGCTTCAACATATAGAACTTGCGAATTCTCAACTTTTCCTCTCCCTAAACTGTACACAGAGATACATCGGGTGGAATATACTCCAAGCTTCACATACATCCCATGCCTGGTCCCTAGTACTGGATGCCAAACCATTCCCTCACGATTCGGATATAAAGGGAAAGTTCCATACGAATTGGGAACACTCTTCGTCTCCAAGCTCATCAGGAAAGACTTGTGAAGGCTTTCCTCAGCCCTGGCTCCCACCTCTCACCTAATACCATTTACTTGACTTGACGTTTCAACTTTGACACTGAGCCAGAATTTATAAAACCATACACTGGCACGGATAATCAAGGAAACTCTAGTTGATTAAAAGTCCATAGACTATCATTAATAACTATAATCCGTGTAATTTTCAATCTGCGGTTATAGGGAAGAAAGTAGTAATAATTTAGGCAAAAGAATAAAAAAGGAAACTCCAAGCAGTTGGATCTCACTATTAAGTCCATCTAAAGTTTCTAAAGGCTGAGTTTTTGACTGTGGGGAGAAGATCTGCAAGTCTAGTGCATTAGTAAACGGGGGAGGCTCACGTTGGTTGAAATTGTGAGTGAAACCCTCGTGGGCTCAACAGTCTTGATTCGGCATCCGGTGCCACAGGAACTCCAGAGAGAACCCTTTCTATAAACTCCCAAGCTTAAAGACTCTATTGGAGTACATATATTTTAGTCGGCCAGAATTGTGAAGAAACTCTCCTAAGGATTCCACACACACTCTTAAGCAAAGAAGTAGTGAGGCCACTGAGGGACTTCCTCTCCAGATGTTCCCTTCAATTTATTAACTCAACGGACCTTCATGAATTCCCATTTACCTAGAAGCAACGGAAAGAGATAGGGCTCTCGAGGTACATGAAATCATAATCCTTACAATAAAAATAATAATACTCTACACCACTTGTCCTAAATATCTCTTGTGGGAAAACAGTTGACTTTGGGTGGACAAGTCAAAACTGGCAACTAACAAGCCGTAACAACTTATACCCTCGTTGTATGCAACCAACTTATCAAGAGTACAAAAGGGAACATTAAAGTGTCTCTCTCTCCCTGTGCTTATCCTCCAAGAGTCTCCTCCGAGTGTTGAAATAATAAATGGGGAAAGTGTGCTGGAACTAGTGTTGTAAATAATTTAAAAGCCGTATTACATGTACACAAGGACCAACTAGACTAACAAGCCAATTCCCGGTGTAATCAGAGTTCTATCATCAATTTACTACATGACCCGAGGAAGCTCTTCTGTGGGTCTTGGGTGGATTTTGCAAACCCGAGAGGAAAAGGCTACTAAAACTTTCCACAAGGATCTGGATAGTCTAATAGACACTGTGCAAGTCCAGTTTTTGGAGTTGTGGATTTTACCCGAGTGTACTTAGATATATTTTCAAGTCGGTATGGTATGTTTTATACTTACTAGTGAGGTGGATGCATCTGGTCGGTTGATGAAATATTGAGCAGATTTATTTCCATGTGTAGAGAAGAGGACTGAATAAGAGACGGGATCGGAGAAAATAAATTAAACTTGTGTTGTTCCAAGAGTTGCAAATAAACTTTGATAATAACGGGCTCGGCCGTCATTCCGAATTCGGAGATGAGTTTTAGATTCCCCTAATTTCCTCAGTCCACTCTCTCTGAGCCAAGTAAAATTACAAACTGTTTCTCTACTATAGACTGGGAAGGAAAGTCTGGGTGGATTTCCACTCCTATGCTCCAGTGACTAGATAGTTGAGGATTTTAACATTTGAGCATTTAAAGTGCAATTCTGCTGTTGAGAATCAATTATTCATTTCCCGTGGGACTTGTCTTGTCCCTATTTACTTTTTGTGTGTGTGCTGGAGAGTCGTGGAGGAGGTGCAAGAAATTCCTCTGAGCTTTATAAATTGTTCATTCAAAATTTCGCATTCCTCACTCTCTTTGTTCTAAAGAGTTTTTTTTCGCGTTCAAGAACATTTAAGTTTGACTCAAGAGATTCCCAAGTTGAGAGAAAAAAGAGTTGAAACCACCACCCACATCACATCTTTGGAGGATGGTGCTATTTGATGTGTAGTTGTGGATGTACTTTGAAACAAGGGTAATTTTAAAAAGACATTTGGAATCCAAATTGAAAGCAGAAAGAAGAAAAGGAGAAACAAAAGGCTCTTGTTAATTCATCATCTCGAGATCTCCTGTGGATCTCCTGATTTCTAATTTCTATTTCTACTCACAAATAATCCCACGACTTCTACTTCTTCTCTCCTGAAACCAAAAGGAACGAACTTTATCACAAGACTTGAATTTAAATCATGCAGGATGCCCATGTATTATGCATCGTATGCAAGTGAATTAAGAGGGACATTGTTATAAATCCAGATTAGATTTGAACCTTTCAACCTAGAAACTCACTAAGGTAACATTTTGTTCTTTACAAAGCCAAAGGTCCCTTCGGCTCCTTGAAGTGGTTCGATCTTGTAAAATGGTAGTAAAAGACATGGGTTTTGAAATGAGTGACCAAGACCAAGAACAATCTTCATCGTCATCCAGAGGATTAGGAGGAGTTGGTGCTCTAATCACCGATTTAACTTATTGTACAAATAACAATAGAATTGTTCGTGTTGGTGCTGGTGGTGGGTTTCATGTCGGTGTTGGTAGTACTTGTAGACGAAGTCGGATTGCCATGGTCAATGTCATCACGAAACTTCAAGTCTCCCTGCTCATCATCCTTTTCGCCACTCTAGCCGGTAAGACTATTTCTAACATTGTCTCTTATCTTTAACGGCTTTATAAACATTGCATAGCTCATAGGACTTGGATAACTGGCACATCTATAAAAATATGCAATGGAAACATGCATGCTCCAGCATAGGTGGCATATACGATGTGGTAGCTCAATTATTTATTGCCACTTGATTGGGTCGTAAAAGTTTTAAAATGAAATACGATGTCAATCAATTACAAGAGAGGAGGAGGGTTGTCATATCCTCATATCATCTCCTCTAAAAGTGTCCAAATGTCCATTAACTCTTAAAAGACATATTTTCATTTGCACTACTGGGCATTGGTATCTTTTACGCTTTGCCCGTTTGGGACCATTCAGCATTGGTCTTTAGACATTTCATGAGAGAAGTGCAATCTTGAAATCATCATATGACAAGGAGTTTACTAGCAATAACATGACTCTTAAATAGCTGCTGCTGAGCAAATAGTCACTACGGAAGAGGCTACTTAATGACACATTCATTAAACTCGTAATTCCTGGTTTATGCCTCGTAATTCCTGTCCTTTGCTATAAATTTTCTTTTGAAGCCAGAGAACTTGAATGAAATCTCCTCTCACGACAACAACAACTAACAACTCACATCTTTCAAATAGTTATTCATGAGAGAGAATCTGAAAATATACATCAAATATATAGCCTTGTACTACATGCAGGGTTTGGATATAGGACTACGTGTCTGTCTTAAAAATTGCAACTTATCTTTTTAAAAGACTTGGGGATAGACGGTGATTTCTTTGAACAAAACTTTTTTTTAAAGTTCAGCCTCTATTATTTATACTTTTGTGCTCCTAGAAGTGGCACTGCTTCGTTCTCTTGTTGTATCCTAAAAAACTAGTACAGTGATACTGGTAGGAGAGTGGAGTCCACTTATGTATTTTGTGTATGAAGTCCTTTTGGTTCTGAATCATATTTCAAGTCAGATATGCTTTATAGGTAGTCACATTGTGCAGGGACAAAAAGTAGTAAGAAGGGGGACATAGGTTTATTTTATTTCATGGAGAAGACACAAAGATAAAGTTGTCGAGGAAAGACTGGAGGAAATAAAATAAAATAATCTTCTGCTTTCTCAAGCCTTCTCTCTCTCTCTCTGTGTGTCTCTCTGTCTATGAAAATAGTAACCTAAACCCCACACGTTTTAGCAAATCCTGAAGGGTCGGTCTAATTCTGAAGGAAAATACTTTTCTCTTCTTTCTTCTCATCTTTTTGGTATACGAGACGGACTTCTTGAATTCCATGGTCCCCTTATCCGTTGTAGTAAAAACTACCACCGCCACTACTACTATCGTCTCCACTCCTTCTAAGATCCTCTAGGCTAAATAAATGATAAAGCATCTCCGACGAGAGCTTCTCATCTGCGATCTACCCGGGCATGATAGTATAAGGAGATATCAGACATTATACTCCCGTGTGTGTCTATGTTTGTGTGTGTAAGTACTACTGTGCTATGTGAACCACAGTTGAGAGATATGGACTTGACTTGTGAGGAAATCCTCCGGGTGTTCTGCTAGTGGTTTGTGCGTGGGGTTTGCGGCGTATAGACTCGCAGAATGTATGATATAGGAAGTATGTAAGAAACACCCGTAACGAGCTATACAGGAGTTGGTTGGGATTCCGGAAATTTGAGACTAAGCCTCGGCTAGGACTTTGGAGTAAGTAATGGAAATAAAATAAAATGTAATTAAAAGACGAGAGATCTGTGGGTTCATGTTCATTAAGCATAAAATCCTTAATGAAGATAACCGTGGCCTTGGTGTTAAAACAAAAGCAGGTGGATGTGAGGAGATAGGAGGGCCGTTGGTATCTAGCGATTTTGCCCGAGGAGCTTTCATGACTTTCTACGGAGGGGAAGGGAATCAGATCCTGGGTTCAATTATTTTAATGTAATTATCTTGGAAAAAGTGTGTCTTTTCATCATTCTAGTGTAAATGATCTAATGTGTTCTTGAAAAAGGTAGATTTGACTCAAATTTCAAGAAATCACTCGACTAGCTCTGAAAATATAATCTAATTTCCAAATGCTATTTCTGAGCATTGCAGATCTTCTTGAGGATATGGCTACCCTTTTGGAATTCTTCCTGAACTGCAATTTTAGATTGATAGGAGAGACAATAAAACTTATAGTTGGGAAAAGCAGATGTCTCGTTCGTAGTGTTGGGATTGATTGTAATATGGTGATGTTAAATTTTTAAAGATTTCAATTTAAGATTGAAAAAAATGATAAAATAGGATAATTTCCTCCAGCCCTCTGTGTATTTATTTGTGTCAGAGCTGTTAAAGTGAATTTGAGTTGTGGATATTTGGTAGTTTAGAGCTTAATAGACGGAGATGCGGACTGTGAGCATCCGCAGGACTATAAGTTGTAATAAATGCGGAAGGAAGTGAAGAGTGAGTTTTTAGTGGCTTTAAAAAACTTTATATTTATCCCGAACAGAATGCTTCCCCCACATTCCCCGTTTTATTCAAGTTTTTATAGCACTTAGCACCGCATTTAATACTCATCCCGATGTACATTTTTCAGCGGCGGATTTCTTGTTTATTGCACATTCTTGGATTATAAATCCCCCCTTTCGCTCGAAAATATCCCCAAAACCAACTACATCTCTGTCCTTCGTGAGCATATAATGCAAAAAGGCTTCTAGTCTTGAGTCTTGATAATATACATGCTGATGTACATCCAACACATCCTGATCCAAATCTAACTCAACCGGATAAGTCCCTTGTCTATATTACCCGCACTGCCACTTCTGTTTTAGGGAACTAACCGAGAAATTTCATTTGAGGAATAAAAGTGTAAGGGAATGCCATTCCATCCAGTGAGCCCTGCTCTTGTTGCTTCCGCTCATGTAGTAAACCCGTTCAGAGATAGACGCTCTTACTTTTGGCAAAAGCACTCAAAACCACCCAGGGGCTAAGGAAGCCTTCCAGTGCACTACTAAGGCCTAGATGTGCCAACCGTATCATAAAACATGAACTCTGGGATGAGAATAATTCCGTCTGTTTGTGCAAGTTTGGAACAACACGTATCCCACGTTGGGTCTTATGTCCACGGAATAGAAATAAAAAACGAAATTGCTGAGCAGAGGCTAAGAAAAATACAAATGTCAGTGTTTTCGAGGTGGTGAAAGCTGCCGACAGATATATACAAACACAGAGATCCGTTGTTCATAAAGTTTTCCAAGAGGTTGCGGTTACCTACATTCGATTGTGGGTCTCGAGCTCATAAAAACATTTGTAATGAGACACCAGGAGCCAAGAACAACTTTCTCGATCAGATGGGAACACCCTACTGTAAAATGATATAGGTATTAATAATACCTTGCAGGGTGGACATAACTTTCAGATAAGGTGTACGTCCTACAGTTACCGTATGGTACTTTACTATCATCTCAATTTCTCAGCTCGTCTTCGGATTAAGCCAGACAGAGAGTCGTGTTTATGAAATTTCCTAATCCAATATATGCATTGAAGCTGTTGCATTTTGTATTACGAACTGGGAAAATAAAATATGATGGTGAGGCTGCTCTGAGATGAAAATATTTTTGGGCCAGGAGGATGTTCCACCACAGAAAAGCCTTTTAAATAAATTCAGTGTTTCCTGTTCACCTTTCATCGAGTTTCGTCTCTTTCCTTCCAGTTCCAGCTATTCCTGGAGACATTAGGATTAGGAAGTCAGCTTAGCCTACAAAAGACACGTTTTCCAGTTAAAGGTCCTCGTCTAGCTGCGAAAAAATTCTTGGCTAGTTGGAGTTGGAACGAGGTGAATTTGACTTCTAGGAATTGGGCCATTTTCCCATTGTTTCCGGACTCCATGCATATACTGAATATAGAATCCACCTTTGTCCAATTCTTTTTCTCAAGATTAGAGTTACACACATATATGTGTGTGTATGTGTGTTCCTCATGTAAAATGCACACGGTGTTTGTTAGCTTTGTTATTTCCCTTCCTTCCGAATCAAAATCCTTCCGTTTTTTCTTTCTTATCCTTCAAGCCTCTGAGAATTTTGCCATCCAAGCCATAAGCCAAGACTAGGCAAGGCGATGGATCTATCTTGTGAATCAGTCATGTGGCAGATGAGTTCGTTTCACAATGTACTGCTGTTTTGTGCCTTATTGTCTCTAGGCTATTTGAACAACACCTTACTCCCTTCCTTTCTTATTCCGGAGGATAAACACACTGAAAAATATAAATATATATAGAGACATAGACCTTCTATCTGCGTACTTTCACACCTTATGACTGAGCTATACACCTTCTGTTGTTCTACATTTTCCACATGTCGGTGTTAGGCAATGAGAGAGAGATGCATTTTTTGGAGATGAAGTTGCTTCTTATAATATTTTCGGATATAACGTGGAATAAGACCTTGCCTTCTGGGTAAACGTTTAAAAGAGCCGTGTGTGCGGTGTAATGCAATGCGGATCCTGGTTTTATTACACGGGGATACCCGAGCAATGATGTGTTGAGCTTGAGCTTGCCTGGATGAATAGTGAATCGGAGTCGGATTTGAATTTTAAATGAAAATGTTCTCAGGTCATGGAAGGAGAGTGGTGCTCTTTTTTTATACAAGTTTATTCATACGTACGCTTTATAGAATTTACAATTTTACACGGAACACTATGCATTTCTATTATTATTATGGAAAACGTTCCACTCAAACCCATAGTCTGCCCTTTATAACAGCTAGAGGTGGTAAGACATGCAGGGACAGACAGGGGGATAAATGCCTTTATTTCTTGAGGAACATCTTTCAGTCTTATCAGAGGGAATGAAATGGAGGTTAAAGCGTGTCTCCTTATTTTCCTTGCTCAGGTTCATAAAGGTGTGACTTTGTTCGACATGGTTTTCTTGGAGTCTTACTTATATTTATGTACCATTCATTCCCTTACGAGATTCCTGGAGAATTTAAAAAGTTGGTGGTGGATTTTGAAGGTGAATCGAATCCAACTATGATGAGAAATAACCCTTTGTAACTCCAAGTAGCCCATTATCTCCTTTATAAATAATAAAGATGAGCCAGATGAGGATGAGAGGAAGTGTGGCAAATGGACAAGTCCTTGAAGACCTTGTGCTACGGATAGTCCCACAAGCCAGATATAAAGCGGGCACAGGCCACCAACTATTTTTTCTTGGACGGATATGTAAGATGTAGTTACTTGGCACGAGCCACTGCCACCCAGCCCTATTGACACTCTAAGGCATTGCATTGGAGGGATGGATATCCAGAGGGTAAATTAGAGACAATTGTTTCTCCCTCAAGAAGTTAGTCTCTTGTTCGTCTCCAGAGTCTGGGACTGGACGTCCATGGAGTCTTAAGTTACTTAGCTGTGTTAAAGTTACAGAGGACTTGGTGGGGCTTGATGTGAGAGTAATTGAGATTGTACTCTCGTAGGAGGTCGGAAGTGGTAGGTGGACCAGGTGTGTCTCTCTTGAGACTGACTAGTCCCAGCAATCTGATTACTTGCTCTTTCCTGACCACATTTTTATCCATTTATGTCCCTGAGGAATCTATAGGGGATAGAACCCTTTCAATTTTACGAGAGCCACATCTGACTATTTGGATTTACAATTGAGTTGGATTACTATTACTATTGCTACAGACTCCGGGGAAAGTATGACTATTACTTCCTCTAAGATAAAATATAAAACGAGTCCGAGGCTAAGAGAAGGATTCACATTCAGTATCAATTGAGCATGAATCCCCCCCCCCCGCTCTCCCGACTGCTCCTTAACTTATTTAATAGCCAATGTCCGATGCTATAAGGCCGAGGCAGAGTTCACCCTTGAAAGTCCACTTATTGGCATGTTTTACGAGAGATGGGTTGGACAGATGAGTGTGTACTCTAAATGGTGCATGGATAAGATTCAGTGGATCGGATCAGCTAATGCGAATAAATTGGAATCGAAGCGGAAAAAGGAGACGCGAGAAAGCATCACATCCCTTCAACATCTGGAATTGACTGGACTTCCACGTACATTCTTCACCAACACCAATGTCCAGTTCCTCCAGTGCCAGCAAACACCATCCCTCCACCCGGGTATTATCCGCGTTGGTCAGGGGCAAGAGACAGAGATAGAAAAAGTTAAAACCCGGCCTACACTTTCCAAACGAGTGTATAAAAAAGGAGTACGGACTAGTAAGGAGTTGGAGGATTTACGGGTGACTTTTGGCTAATGCCCACGATGTATTATTATTACGGGAGTGACCAAGTTGGCCGTTTGAGTGGAGCGGACTTATATGCTTGTTCCTGTATAGAATCTGTAGGAACTTTTCCGCCTCACCCTCAAACTACACACCAGAGGATTCCGTCTTGAGATTGACTCGGTGACGGGGAAAAAGGACAAGAGTGGACGGAGAGTCAGTTTAGTGTATTAGATTGAGACTATTAGTATTAGGCCAGTTGTGCTCAATTCAATCCTCGTCGAATTAGATTCAATGAGCCAATTCACAAAGTTCCACATGGTGATAGGGGGATAGATTCTGCAGTTATGGCCTGCGTAGTACAGGGCACAACCGTCTTTGACATAACTACCGATGACATTTCGACATTTTTCTTCTCCCCGAGACTTAAATCCCTGACAAAATAGGCTGAAACGATTGACTAATGCCACCGCAGACGATCACACAAGTCTCACATAGCCTGCCCTTTGCTGATAATCACAATCGGTCCTAGCACTACGGGCTAAGGCTTGCCTTTACTCTCTCCTATGAACTCACTTATTCTTACGGGCTGATGGGAAGTTATTCGTCTTTCCTAGCGAAGACTTAAGCCGGTGTTTCTATTATAATCCCTTCAATGTCCAATCTCCAATAGTCATATATTTAGAGTTTCAGGAGGTCCGTGTAGCAATCCGTGTACAATAATTGTTTTAATGTTGTCGGCTCACATTGTTTCATGGGTCGTGTCACCCTTTGTGTTCCCGTTTTTCCCAGCCCTTTGAGCCTTAAGTATGAATTAAGAGTAAGCAATAATGGATTAGAGCAAAGCCGGTTGACTTCGATTAAATAATGTGTTCGTTCTAATGGAAGGAGAAGTGGAAGGAAAAGCCTTAGGAGGTCATATGTGTTTACTGGGGAAAGGCTTGGGCTTTTACGAAAGACCAGATGCCAAAAAGCTGGGTGGGGAAGATAGGATATTGTCCATATTTGTCCTAGCGGTTACAGACAATCTGACACTTCAGGAAGTACTAAGTTACTATTATTATTAAATAATTTCCCTGTCAGGACTAATTGGTAAAAATTCTAAACTCTTCTTAAGATTTTAGATTTCTAAAGCCCGGCTTTTAAACCACAGTGGACAAAATTACTGACTCCCGTATTGAAGTCTTGAAACGTCCTGGAAGCAAATCTGATGACCGCTAATGTCCCTAACCCGTTTGAACATTTAATATAGACCTTGGCCCAGGGATATTAGTCTATAGGAAGTTTACTAGAGTAAAGAGGGCAATTTAATCCCAAGTCTCGATCTGATGTCATCTCAATTATCCTATTCACTGACTCCTCTTGCTTCCAGACTCGAATGTCTTTATCCCCACATTATACACACACTCTGTATACATCTCCTCTCTATGTGCAAAATGATCAAAGTCCTTCCAGGCCAACTCAACCAGCTCTGTTGTCAACAACACTAAAGATGAGTTGGATTCGGTTGGGAAACTTTCCATTTTTAGCTCTCCTAGCTTTCAAGGCCGGCAGCGTATGCAATTGTAGGGAATTTTAGTCCAGAATCTAGGGAGAGGAGAAGAGAGGGCATGTTCTCAGTCAATATAGGATGTGCATAGGTACTACTGGGACTTTTGTCTAAAACTGCAATGGCACGATGACTAGAATTGGACTGGAAAGTAGAATAGCTGTAATTAGCCTGGAGGATGTTGGCCAAGTAAAGTGTCCCATCCGTGTCCGGGTAAACATTCCCTGCCAAGCCCAAAGTGCATCTCCCTCTGGAATCTGGATCTTTCTATATGAGTTTCACAATACACAGGGTAGACAATATTATGGGGGGCATTTAAGCCTTGACACCGTAAAACTACATTAGTACATGTTTGGGGATCTTTTGGGATCTGCGTTTTAGAGGAGACAGAAGCTGGAGTAAAAATTCCTCTGGAATTCTAAAACATTTTTATAATAAGAAAGAGTTGGGATCTATTCATTTGGCTTACTGCTCAATGGACTTTTAGGCCGTTTTTTACATGATCAAGGATAGAACGGAGATTTGTAAATCGTAGTCCACAGAAAGTATTTATGATGTATCTGTTCTACACATATATAGCTTTGTATGCATTAAGCGGACAAAGGCTCTTGTGTGGGTAATCTCCTTTGGAGAAAAATGCTCCAATGACCATTATCCTATTGTCATTTATTATGATGAGAAATGGCCTCGTATAAGTCACCACAAAAATTAATGGGAATTGGACATCCTTACGCTAAAATGGTTGATGGTCATTTAATCTCCTACTTGGAGGGGTAGGAGGGGGCGTAATCCTTACTGAAATAATACTATGTCAAGACTTCTTTTTACATCTGTTCCAATCTACAGTAGCTGATACAAGGTGATGGAAAAGATTCTCAAGAATTATGAATTAGGCATTAGCAGTGATGGTTTATGAATAGATAAATCTGATTCAATCCTCATGCCTGATCCTCTACTTGAATAGGAGTTATAGGATGAAATTTATTACAAGTAGTTGGTCTTTAAATGTTACGGTTTAGTATTTAAATTTATTAATCTTGTAGGTGGTCGAAAATCTGCTTGAGTGACCAAAGGGTAATCTGCAGATTTATATGGAATGCTTAGCGCATTGTTAAATTGTTAATAGAATTCTTCGACTTTAAGCAGAAAAAAACCAAGGTTTCTCAAAGCTTAGGAAATCATTGTAATCAGTGTGAATTACTTTTGAGTGGAGCTTCAAATTCAAAGAGCTTACATGAGTTTAGTCCTAAGGTTAGATGTATAAAGTCATCGATTGAGTCTCATATCCCGTGGAATTCTCAGATGTCGAAGCAGAATCGTCCCGAATGAGAGAAACGTATGTAAAAGCTAATGGTAATTGCATCACCAACATATCGGCTGCTCATTCCAATTTCCATCGCAAATTACACTTCTATTCCGTCCTTCCTAATTCCATTTTAAATTGGCTCTCCAATTTCTGTCCCTGTCCCACCTCTAGGAACGAAGGTATTATTATTATTACTCCCAGCTCCCTGCCATTTTGTGGCATAAATGGAATGTGTCCTGGTCCCACACTTCCGCGGTCCTCTGGGACTGTCCTCATGTTCTCCACTTTCAACATTGCAATTACATTAAAATTTACGGTTTACAGTCCACCTACTACAACCGATATGAGGACGGGATGGAATTATGGAGGAATGTCTTGTCTAAAAAATGTATGATTTTTGCACAGAAACGTAATTTCCTCCCCGGAGGTAATTCCTTTCCAGCTATATAATGCAAACTCCTTTATTTCCCATAGCTTGTCCACCAGACTACTAAATCCCAACTCCCAACAGTCCACCAAATGATCATTTAGACAAAAAGTGTTAATGAACTGTAGTAGAACACCTGAGGTTGATGCTGATTTCTATGCATTCTAACTTTCTTAGCAAACCCCAACATGTTTGACGTATGCAACTGGGAAGCCACAGAAAAGTAGACTTGACCAGAATGTAAGAGACCTTAGATGTACACACTGAACTGTAGTAGACTGCAGAGGTGTGCGAGGCTCATCTAATTGAACACCTTTGAACAAAAAGAGTAAAACGGCGTGAATATTTAATCTTAAAAATTCTATTGTTTCCTAATTTCACGAAACAATTTATTTATGATGTGGAAGACGGAGTCACAGTTTGAGACTTCAGTCTCCTGTCACTGACTACAAAAACGAGTGGAAGTTAAATGAGTGAATTTCTTTAAAATAAAATATTTCAAAGCTCCTTTGTCTTGTGAATAAAATTCCTCAGCTTTTATTTCATTTGGAAATGATTTCTTCTCATTCAATTCAAAACTCAGCTAACCGTGTCTGCCTTCCTTCTCTCTCTAGACTCATTCTTGTCCTCCTTGTTTGTCAGTAATTCTGTTTACACGCACAAACCATTATGGCATTTATGTCTGAGCTTTATTTCTTCAAAGGCTGGATTACTTTTAGTCAATTTTTTTTAGCTCAAAACATTTCGTCTTGGTAGAATGTGTAGTTGGTATTATGCATATTCTTACCGTGGGCTGCGTTATATGTATATTATGCACAGTGCAGTGGCATCTTGTCAAAGTCTTAAAGGCTGCCAGTGTCAGTGGTCGTTGGACATGGATTTTTTTCCATGGAACATTTTGAACATCCTTTTTTATTCCTTTTATAATTTGGTGTGGTGGGCTGGCAGGTATTCGAAAAAAGTCAGAGTTGTCAGTTACGCCAGCTTATACCAAATAGAAGGGCGGATTTCTATGATTACGTGAGAGAATTAAGCTTTAGAACTAAATCTATTTTTCCCTTTGGCTGGAATAGAACTTCTCAATATGCTTCCGGTCTGGGCTTGAACACTATGTGGCTTGTTGAATCGTTGGATGGATGTTGTGGGATTTGAAATTTATGTCATAGCCCAACACAGAGCACAGGGGGATATTCATATTATTCCAATTTACACTCGATATTAGATATAAGCCCACCGTGTCACCTTACCTGTTCCAAGACTGTTTGCTAGGTTTGAAAATTGGAATTGTTTGGCTCCTAAGATTTGAAAGGGATAAATATATATATATGTGAACATGTAGGTGAGGTGATCCCCATTGAAGAATGATTATCCTCCCTCATGCATGCATTGTACATTGTCAAAAGCCTCGAATATATTTATCGTCGAGAAAAGGAGGATATGGAAGTGAAATGGAATCTTCTGGCCGACCGGGTAGATAAGAAAGGAATAGGAATAGAAATTTCCATAAAAAACTTGAGAGCTAAGCTATGAGTTATACAAGGGCTTATTGAGCTGAAATTGAAGTAGCTGCTGTGTATACCAGATCCGTAGGGTTGAGGGACTTCTAAGAGGATAAAGGTAGATCGACTTGACACGACATACAAATAGATCAAATCAAACACGGATCTCTGCTTCTGCATCTCTACGTCTTCCTTCCTGTATAGCTCTGCCAGTGGATTGGCCAGATTCGGCTATTTAATGGAAAGGTGTTGGAGATTCTTGGAGAATCTAGTCAGTCAGTCAGTAAAAAAAAAGTCAGAGCCTTACGAAAAGGATTGAGATATTACTGCTGGTTGGTGTATAGGGGCTCGTGTGGCCCTTCTACAGATAAGGTTGGGTAAGGGTGACCATAAAAGAGTGACTTTTGAAAGGTTTCAAAGCCTCGACATTCTCAATTCCCCCCTCTTGGATATAGCACAATATTTAAGGTGCATACATTTTTCTTACATACTTACCTTGAACTAGATTCAATTTGGCTGGTTCAACACCTTCCAATATCCTGACACCTTAGAAATTGGATGGAATTGGCTGGAGAATTTTGCATTGATAAAATGGGAGCATATTGTTAGAGGTAAGTGGACGGTAGTCCCTAGGAAGGGAAACCGTTTGGGTTTACTACTAAATGGGACAGAATTGGATATCATCACTTTATTCTAGGTGATGGGCTGACGATAGCAGAAGGTGTAATTCCACCCATCCATCAAGATTAGGAGGGTCCTCTTGTCGCCAAATTAGCAGTGACAAGGGTTATAATTCATTGAGGAGAGAGGATTCCACGTGTGAAATCCCGGAAGGTTTCAATAAGGTTTTAAATGTTATAATCCCCTTTGATTATTAGTAGAAGAGCGTAGCTGGATAGAACACATCACATCCCTCTCGGTTTGACAAGTGGGAAGTATGGTAATTTCCTGAGGAGTTTTTCCTTATTTTCCCAGGCCGGAAAGAAAGGCTCTTAGGCGAGTTTCCCATGAATTAGCCCTGGTTTCCCGTCCCTTAATTCTCTCTTTCACTTTCATTTGCATAGAATTAGTTCAAATGTGCAGTCAAGTCAACGAGTTTTGACGACCTCCTTCGTCCCCGTCCTAGCCAATTTGAATCTTTTTTTCCTACGTTCCCGAACATCTGCATATAGAGACATTGTCGAATAGATTCCTGCCACCACCACCACCAGTACTATTATGTAATATCCACTTGAGTGCGGAAGCAAACTCATCTGAATTCAGCTTGTAATCGCCTCTCTCAAGTAGTCGAGCCTGTCTACTTGACAAAAGGTAGTAGAATCCTGCTAAGCCGAGCCAATGCAATCCTGAGAGTTCCCCAGAGTTCCCCTTGAAGCCAAAGGGATACAAAGGGCAATAATATTTTGGTGTGAATCGAGAATGGCAAGAATTGGCTTGAATAGATCACCCACTTTTAGTTCTCTGCATTATCTCCATGCATTCTTACAAGGGTGCATGAAGGAGTTGAATTCTCAACGATTTTTTAAATCCGTTTTTTATGCTTATGAAACAGTTTAAGTAAACATGAGATGTGTTATTTATTTAAACAAAATTATTATTTAAGTTTAGGGTTGTTATATTGTTTAATATTAAGGTGGAGCAGGTATTGCCGGTATTGGTCGGCACATTTCCCCACAGACCTAGTTTCATGTTCTGTACTCACTTGATAAGTTGTAAGTGCAACCACACATCTTCTTTCAAGGTTCCTACATTTTTATGTACATGCATGGAGATTTGGGCTGTCGGCGGATGGGGAGAGGAAGGCGGTGTGGGAAGAGGAAAAGATTTATTATGTAAATTATTGGTTAAACTTCGACCTGGGTATAGAATACTTGAGAACTCAACCCGCAATGGAACCACTACCACCATCACCAACACCATCCGCCTAGGAACTACGATGCATGAGCTGCAAAGCTGTATGAGTAAATTTCGAATGTCAATTTGTGAGATGTTATACAGGATAAGTTGGCTCCTTCCCCTGCCGATGGGGGCCATGGGTATATACTGTAATATAATTCATATCTGAACACACCCACTATACTTAATGTGTTTTGGATTGGAGCTCTAAATTTAAGCACCGTTTTATTATCCTTGCCAAAGGGCTATTGACAACTTTAATTGCCCTGAAATGAGCCGGAAGCAGTAAAACTAAATGCTTAAGTGAAAGCTGGTAAACAAGAGAACACCGGGGAATACGAATATTACCTCCGTTGTTTAGATTTCAAAATTTTAATATCTCAGACCTGCAACCTCTTTCCTTATATATAATTCAAGTTTTGTCATAACCCCGTGCACTCCACACGTTCAACGTTTGTTTTTACAAGAGCTTTCATAAGAGTCTATGTGCATAGTGGGTGTGCATGTATGTTATTGAACTCAAGTGGGCGTCCTATTACTATTTGATATTTGAAAAACTCAAGGGTGTTTTGAACCCTTGTCTAGAGTTAGATGCAATCAATACGCTTGTGTTTAGTCTCCGTGCGGTGGGAGCCTTCTAAAATTTAATTTAATTACAGCCCTTGTAACTACAGTAAAATTGTAGTCTGTGACATAAACAGATTGGAGTTTCCTCTTGCCCCTTGAAAAATAAATTCCATTAATTCCAATGACCAAATCATCAATGGTTAGTCGATTAAATGTAAAAGGATTATTATCCTAGGTTTATTATTACCTGGATTTGAAGATTTTAAATTTGAATACACAGAAAAAATAGGGATGATCAACTTGACTCAAGGAATGGAGCAAGTTAACGCGGATTTAAGCTTTACCTCATTCCGCTGTGTACATACTAGAAAAGCTAAAAGGCTTCAAACCGGTTGGAATTGGAAGCCCCCTTTTCTCGGAAATGTAAGCCTTAGCCCCGACTTATAATTCTTGGATATACAGCGAGTCTCCCTCGACTTCTTGTCTGCAAGTGTAACCCCACGTATTTTTATCCATAGAATTCGGAACACATGGAATACTTGAGAATGCAATTATAAAAGATTTATGATGTGGGGCTGGATCGAACTCTTATTGTCGATGAAGATGTGAGACTTAGCTCTGTAGAGAGAGAGCGAGAAACTCTCGTGGAATTGGTGCGGCAGAGAAAGTCAAGTCACAGGGTTTATTTAGCTGGGGATCTCCCTCACACTATTCTAAAGTCTTCTAACAGTCTTCTGAAGGGTATTACTTAAATCTAGGAAATACTAGTACGCATAGATCAACGTATGTATGTGTTCTCAAATCTACTGTTTGATAGGGATGGAATAGTTTATATAAACGTGAGACTGTAGAGAGCCCTATGTGCTCCATCCTACGTGATTCTTACTCCGATCCACGTTTGATTGAGAAAGGGAAAAAGTGGCTCGTTCACTTCGTGATCCGAATATTTCACATTTCTTCACACTGACTTACACACGTTGTAACTTTCACGCCTTTACCTATGGGATTTCAGAGCGAGACTCTCTCTCTCTCTCTTCAGCTCGAGGTTTGTATAAGCAGGAGGGGCTTGGTGGGATATACGAGTACACATTATGTCTCTACTTCTCTACAAGCCCCTTATAAATCCGTATGCCAATTTCCACTCACAATCTAACACCCGTATTTTACAGATTAGCCTTGTTCTCCCTTCCTTTCCACTAAAAGGAACACCACTCTAAGATATAGGGTATAGGAGCATAGGGCTAGAGGATCCTTCTAGTTACAGCTTGTTGGACACTTCCTTTGGTGTAGAGCTCACAGACCATGTAACAAGGGTTACGTTAAATTCACTCCGAGTTACAACTGCCCGGCCTGGGCTGGTGAAGCGAAACCCAAACGGATTCACTTACTACCAGCATAGTCTGGTGTGGGTAGGATTTTTTTGCAAGTTTCGAAACAACGAGTTCTTTTATGTGTATATTGAGTTTGGCTTGTGGTGTACAAATGTGTGGATAAGAGATGGAGGTTGCAGGTGGGCAGGGTAGAGTGTAAAAAAAATTACTGTTGGGATATAAGCCTTGATCCAGGTTTTTGAAGTGAAATTGAGGGAAAGGCTTCTTTCTCCCAGGAGTCTGAAGATTGTAAGATGTATGGGCTCTTGAATGGGCCTTAGAATTGGAATATTAACTCTGAGAACAGAGAATCCCCTCCACCAACGATGGATAGAAGATGGATTGGAAATTTTCTCCAGAAACTACATCCAGGGGTAGGAGTACCTAAGATGTATTGAAAGTTTAGTGTCAGGATTTAGACTGGGAAGATAGGGTTGGATATCTTATGAGGGGAAGGATATACAATTTTTTATTATGTACGGATGGGAGGCAGGTGTAAATGGGTCGATGAGGCCCGGTGGGGAATCAGAGAGGTTGGAGGAATTCCTATAGTTCCTCTTCCGACACAACCACATAAATTGAAATAAATTGTTCCCTTCCGTAATCATTGGGGAAGCATTCGGAAAACAAAACGGGTTCTTGGAAACATTTATTGGATTCATTTCCACATCTCCCAGCCCTTATGACCCTACCGGGCAGAATACTAGTGGCCGACTTATCTTGGGATCATGATAAGAAACCCCACACGCCAAGGATAAGCACTTCCGCTAACTTCCTACACAAACAATTCTCTTTTACCAGAGAGGAGTAGAAAATACTTTGAGACTCTCCTCCCCCTTCATCCTCCTCTAAATCAAGTATTTCTCAATTTCCCACAAATTCTTCACCAGAGTAGGCAAAGGGATCCAAACGACCTTACGTGGTTTGTGGCTTCTATTAGCTCTAAGTAGGAGTAGTAGTAGGGGCTACAACTATTTCCTAAAGAATTGTTAAGATTCGTACATGAGAGACATGGGATCCCCCTTCAGGTTGGCTAGGATGTGGTCAACTTGTAAAAGTTAGAGATTCCATCTCGGGAGAAGGTGTAAGTGCAAGAATGCATTTAGTTGGACAGAGTCGTAAACTAGGCAGTGGTGGTTTCACAGTCTTGACTATATCTCCCTCGATTTCCTTCATAATGTGGCCTAATGCTTTCCATCTCTGTCCTAAATGATCTTCCCTGAGGATCTCCTCTCCCTACTCAAACGAGAAATAAAATCACCCACAGAATATTGACAAGGATTGTAAATTACAAGTGATAAAGTTAATACTCGACCCATTTCATCTGTTCTGGACAGGAATGTTGCTTTTTCTGGACTCTTCTCAGTCCTCAATCCTCTAAAGGCTAGGCTAATACAATAGATGACTTCTTCCAGAGTCCCTTACAAGATTCTTCAAGTACAACAATAGGAGAAAGAGACACGTCGATATATATTTTAGTATAGGAGGCAGTAGGTAGTAAAAAGGTTGCATTTTTGCGGTGTCCTTTTCTAGTTTTCCATCTCTTCAATCCTAAAAGCCATTCTTACTCTTCCTTACATGCCAATAGTTGGAGTAGCAGTGGCATTAACTGTAAAATGTAACCCACTACAGCCTTCTATATACAAGGCATCCCAACATACCATTATAGCAAACCAATAATATTAGTAAACCGATGGAGCCGTCCAAGTGGATAAAAACCACATGGAACCACAACATTCGGTACATAAGGGAGGAGAAAGTTCTGCTGGTTACTGGTGGTAGTTAGTGGTCCTGGCATACATGGTAGAGTGCTGGTTGAAGAGCGTGTGTGTAGAGGTGTTGTGGCAGAAGGATGGTCTCAAGGATGGGTGTATATGTATGTAGCCCTTATTCCAAGGGAGTTGATCAACCTACTCGGACAAAGATTGGGAAATATAGGCCAAATTGAGCAATCCACATGCCCTCCAAGATTCCAAGACAGAGGGACATGCCAAAATCATCACGGAAGGAAGGACGGATGCACCATCAAGTCCACAAGCATCAGACAGACCAAAGTGCTTTCAGAACAAAGAGTGAAAGATAAAAAAAAACACATGCCGAAAGATCAAAACTTGTTCATGACAGGAGCGGATCTGGCTGGGATGGTAGTGGTGGTAATGTTTATGACGGTTTTTTTTATCTTAAGCTAAGATAACCATTTGTAAGTGTCTACTTTGAATCATCTTGTTCTTATATGAGGGAACTCCGCCCAGTTAAAAAAAACTCTTAGTGTTTTTAGAACTGTCTGTTTATATAAAAAAATAACGCGTGGAATAAGGCTTGGAAGAGTATGGATTATTATAGGTTTTCTCCAAGTTGTGGATGACACTTATGTTCCGCGTATGGATGAGCTGAGGAAATCGATACTTGTCTTTTGGTCAACACATTTTTCATCCTTTAGTACATCATTACGGAGTTACTACAGAAGGAAAGCATGAGGGCGAGTAGTATAGTGTCAGTGTGGAACTGTTTCTGCATCAGAATCCTAGCTTCCTTTGACTTCTATTGCGTCATATATCCCTTCTATTGCTACAGAAAGGTTATATAGACGCCGATACAAGATAGTTTAGTAGTAAGTACGCTATACCACTGTTTGTAACACAAGTTTAGTATACGACACAGACATTAAGGACAGTCTTTTATTCCGTTTCGTTTATCACGGCCAAATGACCTTATCTCCATGGAGTGTATAAAAATCCCTTTGACTTCCCTGCAGCCTAAGATTATATTGGTTTATTTATGCTCGTAGTGATGCTGATGATGATGAGGAGGACGGTGGTTGGTGGTGGTGGAGCAGAATGCTTTCACTGCCCACGTGTTCTTAAATCACAGAGGCTCTTTTTTATTGTTCCGAACTGGGGAATTGCAATTGAGTCCAATTTTTGCGCATTTATTGATTCTCATTGAGGATGTAAGCTTGGGTGAATAAGGTCTCTTTTGAAATGGAGGGTGGAGGGGGACGAAGAGGCCAGGTAATTAATTTCAGATTACAAAAGCCTCCTCTCTCTACCTTTCTCGAGGATTCTTTCTCCTTGTGCACATGCCTGTGTGTGTATAATGACAATGGAGAGATGGAATACTCATTTAAAAGTGATGAATGTGATGAATTGTGTTATTAAACATGTATATAGTAAAATACACAACATGATGCATAGGGAGTGGGGTATTATAGATCATGTTCTACATAATGGCAGTGGTGGAATGGAGTTAGGTCGCCCTTAAAAAAAGTATGGAGTAAAGGACGTCGGCATTCTTTTATTTTCTGGGGATAAAGGACACTCCATTTTTTCCTTTTGTATTTTTGGAGGAATGAAGTGGGTGATGAGAAGGGAAATTGATATGCGGACTCTTTTATTAGAGAAGAAGACCATGTAGAGAGCCCCCCTTGCCATTCATCACGGCTTCTCCACACTTGACTCCACTTTCTTCTCATTTTCTGATAGAGAGAAAGTGGTAAGGTCTGGAGGATGATGATGAGGACGATGATGATGATGGTGAAAGGCTTCTGAAATGATGAAAAATGATGAAGAACACCCGGCATAAGGAGAAGGGGGGATAATAATGCCAATCTATTTAATATGAATATCATAAGAAGTAAATCGGGGATCACATCATCTTTTTCTTTGTTGGATCATATTACTCAAATTCTAAGCCTTTTTTCATGTCGGATGAAATTAAAAACCCTGTAGGATTTCAGTTGTTGAACACATGTTTAAACATCCGAATCACATGCTAGAGTAATTTTAAATCCAAGACATCTCAAATGTAAACGAGGTGGATAGTCATGGAATTGAAATAGTTTAAAATGTATAATTTCTTATAAATGGGATTTAAAGCCCAATGACTAACCTGGGTTTCAGTTTTAATGCTCAAACATCATGTAATTCCGCCCCAGACATGGTGCATTCATTCATTGGCTTATCTCTCTGGTCAAACATAAAATCTGTAGTCTGTAAATTTGTGGAATCGATCTCAAATCTAAAATGGGAAACACACACACACACACAGAGGGTTGTAATTTGGTTTGTTCCCTTGCCCCATTAATACACGATTTGCATTAGTATTGGATGTTAATAGGGAGAAGAACCCACGTGGCAGTGGGGGAATAATTCTCGTTTATTCTAGATCTTATCATCTTATATAACTTGCACTCCTCTCTTCAATATTTATCAGATTCAGCTCGGTCCACCCTTGTTGCTTTATTCTCTTTGATCCCTCTCATTTCATCCCTCATCACCGTCAACGTCCTAACTTCATAACATCAAATTATATCCTCATTTCCCATATCTCCCATCAATCATCTGTTCCATTAATAAGGGGAAAGAAAAAAATTTGCCTTTGGGGATCCACACTGGAATGACATTGACTTTTTGAGGACAAGATATCAAACTAATTTTTACTTCGAGTGCGTATGTATAGACTAACTTAGATATTCTTTTGCTCACAATAATCTTATGATTTTCGAGTCTAAAACAATGCAAGTCTCTTTCGTGAAAATGGTAGAATAGAGATTTTCAGATGGCAATAAATCAGTAAAAAATGTTTGTATGAAAATCATTATCAGCTTTTATAATTAGTAGCCACTTTTTATCAAATGTGTTGAGAAGCCCCATGCCCCTGCTACAGCACGTGTATTTCAAGGCTTTCGAATATTTTCCACTACGTTTCAATTCAAAACTGAAAACTATGAAACAATCTTCTCAGATTATGATTTTCAAGGAAGTAAATTATTTCTGGATTTGTTATCCCTTTTCTTACTTTGACATGAAAGAGACTTCCATCTTCCATTCTACGATAAAATAAAGAGATAATTAAAAGGAAGAGGAGGCTTAGAGGTTTGGAGAGAAGGTGGTGACTGGTGAGAGAGCTGAGGATTATTAAATAGATTGTTAAGGTGAAATAATAACGATTATTATTTCATGAGAATCTGTCTCCACCAATGCATATTCATTAGATGGGCCATTAAACACTCCGCTCCTGTCTTCAAGATACATTTTCCCAGTGTAGAATTAAATAGACTAGGGGTCTAGGTGGTAATATCTGCTAGAGAACACAAGTGAAAAGCCTTTGCTACTGGGTCAAGGTAGAATAAAATTTCTTTCCACCACCAAAGGTTTTCACTTCCAACAGTTGCCGTTAATAAGCCTCATTCACTTGAATTACAAACTCCAGCTCCCACTTCTTACGTGCGGCTTGGAAACTGGAGGAGGTTTTGTTGAAAGAGAAACCTGAGGATGAACTGACTCATGGACTTGTAATAACTTAATGGACTCTATTAAATATATGCAGTGTGTGCCACCTTGGTTTTCAGTTTAATAAGGATTAATACTAAATCTGAATAAGCCTTTGGTGAATAGATTAGTTACCGTGGATTTCCATTAGACTATCCAAATGTGTGCAGCAGCTCCTATAGTCCTCTGCTAATGAAGTCGGCTATTATTCCACAGATTTTAGGAAGCAGGCTCAGACTAGATGTGGAACGAGATTCTGTTGCTCAGAATTTTGCATTTATACTCAATAATCGTAATTGCATGTGCACTATATTTTTAGTCAATGTCTTGAACAGTGCAGAAATTGCATGGAGGCAAAAGTGAAAACTAGCATGTTACTATTTCATAACATATTTTAATGACAGGAGAGAGTGGGAGTGTAGTTTCAAGGACAGATTATTAACTGGAAGGGGTGGGGTTACAAACAACTGTAAGTTTAAATGAGACATTTCATTTGGTTTGGGTTACATGATTCGAAATAATTAAAAGCTTTCCTTTACATTCACAAAATCCTAATGATCCGAGATTAGTTGTGTATGGATCGAGAGAAGAAGAAAGTTTTGAAAGCAGACACGTGATGAGTGTCCACTAAAAGGAAAACGTGTTGACAATACCTACTGCATTGAGATCGGGATCAAGATCAAATCCAAATCAAACCATGAGAGGAAAGTCTTTAGAAAAGGATGGGAGTGGTAGCATTAAATTTCACCTTGATTAAAATGGAGGTTTTGTTCATTTTAATTAATTCTCTTTTGATACCCGATCTGTCCTTGGAACTCTGTGTACGATCTGCAGTACAGTCCAAAGTCGAATAGACGACCCTGATGAATAAAATATGTAAACGGTTGACGGGACGGAAAGTTACCGGATTCTGCTGGAAGTTGAGTTCAGCAGAGAGTATGAAGTTCCCTTGCACTTGCTACAGAGAGTATGCTAAGGGTAAATGGAAACAGTTGTAGCTGTTCCTTCCTATACAAGAGCATTATATATAACTTTAGCCAGAGAGAGGAGTTCATTGTTAATGTATTTAACATTTGATTTGATTAAAGTTACCCTCGCTCATTTACTTAGGTATGTCATTCCCATTTCCAGTCTCAAAAGTTAAAACATTCAGACTCAAGCCTCCAGCCACATGGGGTTCAAAAGAATTCAAACTCCCGATTCGGTGATTCCATTTCCGTCCATGAGTCAAGAAGTAGTAAACCCCGCATGGGCTTTTTGACCTTCCCATCCCCTCAATTCACAATTTGAGACTATGCGAATGCACACTGTGCAGCTCGTTAATTGCCTTTATGTATACTCTCGTTTGTCTAGGTATGTGCACTCTAGATAGAATCAACACTATATCTTTGTATGCTACTGAATGTATATAAATAGGAGGTAAAAGAGTCTAAAGCTCCTGTGTGTACTCATAATGAGGATTTCAGAAGCAATAATGCATATTACAAGTTGGATGTTCGTGAGGAGCATTTGGTACACAGAGATTGCCACTGGTCTACTTGCACAAGAGCTTACGGAGGTAAAGAACTAATGAATTCTGGGACTTATTAATCACCCGAGTAGGATGAAATGCTCGGAAGTTATTTAATTGAAATGATACAGATTACGCTCACATGGAGAGAAAGAGAGCCCCTTGCATTACCATTTCAGATGAATTCGTAACGAGAATCGTGACCACATGCCACGGGTAATCTACTATCTTTTTCCCAATTTAGAAAATTAGTTGGCTCGAGTTATTCTGAGCTGTCATTAGAGTGAATTTAAAATTTCTCATCCACATCCGCATCAACTGACAAGCCCTGAGAACTTATTTGATAACAATCATCTATATCCATAATAATAGAGATTTTAGAAAAAAAGTAAGCTAACCTAGTTAAATTACACTGAGTCAAGTTTATATAATTGATAATATACCAATTCACTTGATAAGCCGGTTTGCCGGTTTGGGAATCGACAACTTGTGTTGGTCCTGATAGATATAAATAAGCGCATTTATGTGTTCTTGGACCGAAATTATAGCTAGGGATAAATTTCCCTCCTGCCTCCGGTGCATGATCTCGAATGAGGTAGAGGAGATTAATTTGCAACGGCCCTGTCTCTTCTAACCCTCTGTGAGTTCTTACTACCTTGGCGAAGGAGATTAAATTAATGAAATAAGTAATGACTAATGCTGATATAATTTAATTTATATAATAGACCCTAATGGCAATAGGTAGAGAAGACAGAACTGTATACAGCCCACCACCACAACACCAAAGACTTACCTCTTTATTTAGATGGGAAATTGCAATTAGCTTATTACCCTTCTAGCTAGTACTACGTACAAAGAACATCCCTAAGGATCTTTGTCCAATCTCCTTGTAATATCCTAATGCTCTTTTACATCTTTCTATTTTTAAGCTAGCTGTCTGACTGAGGTGTATTTTGGGCTCTATAGGGTAGTTGACAAGGATGATTATATAGGAACATCATACCTGTAACTAATAAGCTGATGAAAAATGGATCTTCTAACCGCATCTTACTTTTAAGTAATAGCATTATTAGCTGTCATCCCCTGCTTCGGGCAGGATATAATAATTTATTAATATTCTCTCAGCTCAATCAAGGCACCCATATCGAACAATGGGCTTTGGAA
>JAQFYM010000384.1:0-72524 GCA_034694785.1 Agrenia bidenticulata
GCGTCTTTAGTCTACATGACTTAGATAATACTTGTAATCCATTTACAAGTATATTGAATCCGTAAGCTATGTGTTTATGAACCATGTTATACTCCACAAGAGTTTTTGATAAAGCTTGATTAGACATATCCTCACAGCTCCCTTGTAGTTGTGTCTACAAGAATACGACGTTGAAAGGACGTGATGCTTTGTAATTGTACACGGTGAAAAAAACTAAACCTTTGAGGAATAGCAAATCATAAACTAATTCATCTCTAAGCCTTGACATTAATGGATGATCAACTTAAATAGACTGTTTGTTAGCCGAGAATTCACCCCTTGCTTTTCACAGCTCTCAGTTTCTCACCCTTTACACATGCAGTCCGTTGCAATTAGGATTTTCAGTAGTTTAATCTGCACTTACAGCTAGACTCAAGATGATATAATGTATGGGAGAGGAGTTCAGTTCAGAAAATAAATTCTCTGTGAAATCATTTGAAATACGAACCAGATTAAAACTTACAAGATAATATTTATAAAACAAAATTTTGATCAAAATACAAAATGCAGATAGAGCAGATTCTCAGACTAGCTCAGATCGTGCTTGGATTTATCTGTCTCAGCCTCTCATTAGTAGAAGCAGGTAACAACATTCCTAATTTAAATAAAACTCTTGCAGCAGTGTTTTTTTTTACTTAATTTAATGGTTATTGGAAATCTCTATTAAGGGTCTACCCCTGATCCAAAACGACGGTCCGTTTTACTAACTGGATATGACAAACTGGCGTTGCCCAATTATAAGTTGGACCGAGAACCCAATGTCAGTTTGGTTACTGTCCGGGTCCCATCCCTAACCCTTACGCACTTTAGTATCGTAAGATTTTTAGATTTCTTTGGTTCATTCACATTTATTTAAGCTATTTGCAAATAGAAAATTTTAAGCTTTTAAAATTAGGAAGAGGAGGCTCAAACATTTGAACTGGAGGCTTGGCCTGTATTCGTAAGCCAAATCAGAATATTGCTACCGATTTTACCTGATTTGTGTTAAGTGAAGTTAATTCGGGTAAAACCTTTTGTAGACTTGGCAAGACAATCGTCTATCATGGGAGCCTGAAACGAATGAGTCTGGGGATGGCAACCTCCACTTTTCCCCTGATGAGATATGGCTCCCGGATATTCTTTTGTACAATAGGTATACATTTTAACTTGTAACTGGTGATAATTTTTTTAAACTACCTACTTGATTGTATACAAATATATCGTTTAAAGTGCAAAGCCCACACTCTTGGAAAATCATGGGAAGACCCAATGTCTTGTAAGTAAAGACGGCACTGTCATTTGGGTTCCTCCATCCAAATTTGTAGTCTACTGCGACCTCAATCTCAAAAGGTGGCCAAGGGACATTCAAGTCTGTTCAGTTAAACTAGGTTGGTTGGTTAGTTAGTTTATTATTGACATCAAAGTTTCCTAAATTAATAGATCATTACACTTGATCATGGAGTAGGGTCGTGGACATATTCTATAATCGATATCGATATGGAATTTGGAAAGGTCGAAGGGGAAGAAGAAAAGGTCAAGGTTCTTGAAGAGTTTAAAAAGGAGGATATGGAGTGGGAGCTTCTCGATACAAAAGCTACTAGGGAAAGCAAGAAGTATGACTGCTGCCCTGAAAGCTATACGTCCATCACTTACGAATTCACAGTTCAAAGACGCTCCACCCTGTACACATACACCGTTGTTCTACCTATACTTTGTAAGCTAGACCAAAATCATTCTTATTTTTTATATTGGATTTTTAATCAATTATTTTTGGGATTGCAACTATTTCAAGTGATCTCCCTGGTAAATCTAATCCTCTTCCTCCAACCGGCTGACAGTACAGGTCGGGTCACAGTGGCCGCTGTTATATTTCTTGTAGTGAGCGTGTTCATGGTTTTCTTCAGGATGAGACTTCCGGAGGTAGACCATGTGCCGTATATTGGTATGCTTGCTTATATTATTCATGCTTATAAATATAAGGGATTCGTAATCAAATACTATTTTACCATCAATTAATATCATCAGTCATTCTTTACGGATGGAACCTGATTCTACTGGCTCTGAGTATTCTAACCGCTGCAATTGTTTCAAACCTCAATCTCATCCTGGGCTCCAGCAGCCCCCCACAGATACTTAGATCTATTTATAACCCTACACTCATGTCGGTCCTTTGCCTCGGACATCTTCTCGAAAGAAATGTGAGCCATTGCAAGTACAGTTTTAAATTTTGAGAGAAAACTTTCGGCACATGTAAAGCTTGGAAATTTTAGAAATCACAAGGTCTTGTCGCTCCCCGAAGCAGCCATAAGAAACGCTCCACAGATGATCCGGAATCAGGTCGGGATATCAACGAGGTCAGTGGACCAGTTTCTGAATGGGCACGTCTGGCCGCCACTGTGGATCGATTGTCATTTGTTGTTTACACAACAGTAACGTTTGTGCTACTGGCTTGTCTTATCTAATCGAAAATGGACAGAATGGTTCAAAGGAAAATAAATCTCGGAAATTGAATTAAATATCTAATTCAAAATATTTAATATGATGAATTAATTAATTATCTAATCATTTTATCGAATGAAATGATAAAATATGTAAACTGATCTGGCAATAGATTGCAAATATATAGTTTATTACTAAATAAAGCTTTTGAACTAAAAATTAAATCATCAACGTTGTTCGATATTTTTTGCCCAAACGCATCAGGGTTTCGGTAATCCCAATTAATTCGATGATCACACGTCCGAATACTCCGAATAATAAATTTTAATTAAATTAAATAAATAATTAATTTTAATTTTAATCGTGATAATGTCCGGGATTGTTGGGATTATTTACTGAGATTTTTTGGAATGTGCTTCAAATATTAAGCTTAAATCCAAATTTTTGGAGAAGCATCATCCTGCAAGCACAATAAGAATTCGAATTATAATTCTTGACTTTATTGTACGAAATTTTTTTCATACGTTTTAAAGATAAAATCCTGGAAATCGCAAATCCCACCTTCCCAGGTACTGGCTGGATCGGAAAATCACAATCCAAAATTCCAGGTGTACACACCGCTCCGAAATGTTTCTGATATAATTATAGATATAAATATTTTAATGCATTGTTTAACTCTTTAGACTCTCTCCGTATGTATTTTGGGTACATTGCATGGTCTCTTCTCTATGTACTTAAAGTACAATGCCCGTGTGTACTCTGTACCATGTATTATAAAACTAAAATTGCAATCTTTAACATGAATATGTTTTTTGCTATCGGATCGTCTTGAATTCCAGATAAGACAATTTCATACAATTTACGACAATCGAATTAAAAATTCCAGTCAGTGTACTGTAGTTAATGTTGTCAGTATATGCGAATAAGAATCGGAATGTAATACTTGAAGGAAGGACACAATTTATAACACTTAAATTCCACCGAGAACATTTCACTCTTAAAACGAATAGATATTATTCATCATCCACCCACATTTTCTTTGAATCCCAATCATTTGCATAATTGCCATCAAGACCAATTTTGGAGGTCGAAGTGTTTTAAGTATGGTCATAGTTACTTATAATATACTTATTCCTTTATTACAATAGAATAGATAGTCGTGTCGTATATCTCTTTTACTTGCTCGATCATCCATTTCCCAGAAGTTAACAATCGATCTTCTACTTAATCTTTGATATCAGGCTTTACTGCTTTTTGGCATTAAATCTTATGCAGACCATCGTTACAAATCCCTAAAAATAACCCAAATATCCAAATTCAACCTATTCTAGTTATTAATGTGCAGAAATGATAACGCGTAAAACTATACCTATAACTTAGTTTTGTATCTTCAGTATCCTCACCATAACTTTGGCATGCAACTGAAAAATCCTAGTTTCTGCCTATACCCAGTAACTCCCTATATATTCCTTGCACAAAACTTTACTTTGTTCACATTTCCATTATAAATATTCCCTTGTTCATAAATGTATTCATATCTCGTCGTTAGTGAGAGACCCTATTTAAATCTAATTTATGCACATTCTACATCCAACTTCCAGTATGGAGTGTACAACATCTTGAAAGCATCTGGAATCCTTAATCTCAAAAGTTAAAAAGGAGGTGTGTGTATATGAGAATTGGGATTTTGCATAATTAGGATACCCAAATCAGCTCGGGGACTGTGACCCGTCAAAGTGAATATTATTAATTCAGCATTTGCACTCCATACAAAATCTCTGCTATTCAAACCCATTTAAAAATAGTTATAACGTACCATTTCAAAGCAGAAAAGGGAAAATAGCCAACCTGCCCTGCAATGCTTGTATTTGTATCCCACTGAAATGTGCTTCATCTCCTCAACTCCTATATCCGTGTATCATGTAAAGTAACCCTTTCCTCATCAGACTCATCATCATCCCTCAAAAGCCGCTGTACTGCAGCAGTACACATTACCATCTCATGCTAACTTATCATCATTAAACTTCCTCACCTCAGGCTTTTTTTTATTGCATCACCACTCTCCATGATGATCATCCCCCACTCGCTCGAGTCTCATCAATTGAATCTCATGGACGAGAGTTGCAGCCTACAACCCACAAACCACCACATGTGAGGTATCCATGAAATATGCTTGTGGCACATACACTCTCTATTCCAGTTTGAATTACTTTTGAATTCATAACATTTTCTATGGACGGCATATGCCTGATGGACAATGATCTGGTACTGGTAACTTGGCTAGTCTTGGTACCCATGTACTGGATTCTACGTCTATTAATCCTGGTGCTCCTGCCGTAGCTAAAAAACTTAAACCCTTTCTTGATATGCATGTTGGGTTTTTGTTTTCCACTTGCAATAATATTTTTCATTTTTAGTATAGAGTAGTATCTTCATATGGAGATGGAGTACAATCTGAGATAGATATAGACTGATACAATAAATGTGTCTGGGGCTAGATTCTCAGAGACTTACATTGACACTTGATCTGCTTTCTACGATTAGCTGTTAGTTTTGATAATGAGTACAAAGTCAATACATACTCGCTCAGATAGTAAAGTGGCTTAGATTGAAGGAGTATAGGGATTTTTATATTCGACGGACCAAATTTTATGCTTGAAGAGTTTTGGATCAAAACGGATCCAAAAATTGTCGTTTTGTTTGTTGCATAAGTCGATTTCAAAGATAGAGAAGATATTGTCAGTATTTTAAATCTCAATTTAGGTTGAGAATCCGATGCTCTATAATATTGACTTGTTGTATAGGTGTATGTGTATATATTATTAGAATCATTGTTTAGATAGGACACACGATTGTTCAATTGTTCTCAAGCTCAAAGATATTATCCTTCTAGACAAGTGAGCAATTTTAAGATTCTGTGGTTAGTAGTTATTTGTGTATAATTACTGCCTTTTAAAGAGTTATTCATGTTAAGGAAGACAAAGGGTCTTGGTGTGTTGGATGGTTTTGGAGTTGAATCGTGATACTAATATGGGATTTGGGGACTTTAGCAATTGACTTCCTGCACAATCCAAGTTACAATTGAATTTGAAACTACAAAGAAATTGAAACTCACAAACAGTTTATAAATAAAAATCCTAGTTGGTATCATTGGCGAATTTGATAAATTCATCAGATACTGGACCCCGGTTGTAATGCACAATCAGCTATGAGAAAGTGAAGCTCCGAATTATTTTTTTCTAAAAATAATTGTGGCGAAAAATTCGAAATTTTGGATTTGTAAATTATTTGATCAGTCGTTAAGTTAAATCCATGTGAGCAAAATGAATCTAATTACCTTCATGACATTTCTGGGATCTCTACTTCAGAGTTGCTATTGTGAGTATTTGATCTCAATTTTCTATATTCTACCTTCAAGAGCTTTACATGTTTTTTTTGCTGGCAATTCCCAATCTCCAGTTGGGTCCATAAACATTTACGAACACATTTTAATATGTCTGATTAATTTTGCAAGTTTGTAAAAAAAATGGCCTGATAATTATCTACAGGTGGAGAAACCGCAACAGAACTTAGGACCCGTCTACTCGACGGATATGAAGCCAAAGTTTCTCCGCCATCAAATGGTCCTGTGTCCGTTCAGATGGGACTAATTATCAACCATTTTTCATTGGTGTGTATTTTAATGAAATTTTTTAGAAACAATATTAGCTGCAAAAACAGATTTTACTTTTCATTAAAACATTATTTTTGGATTTCAGGAAGAAATAGAAAATGTCTTCGTTGCAAACATTTGGCTGACTTTGGTAAGATACTTAAAACTTAAGTCAATAAGTTTATTCCTTTCCATATACGAAATCAAGCTACCAAGCTCATGATAATGTATAATGAATTTTATATTTAAAAACATACATAACAGACATGGGTGGATTCACGACTGTCGTGGAACCGTAGTACAACCAACGGGTCATTCAACTTGCGGTTTCCAACACAAGAAATCTGGCAACCAGATGTAACTCTTATTAATAAGTGAGGAATTAAAAATTACAGAGTTATTATAGAGTTACAAGTGCCATGCTAAAAATTGATGATAATTTTGTATCGAAATAAGGGATTTTTATACGATTTGCATTTGCATATAATCTTCATTGCAGTGCCTATCCAACCGAAACAGATCACTACGGTGAAGCTCAGCTAACTGTTGATTCGGATGGAAGTGTCGTGTGGTCCCCTCCAGCTCGATTGGCTTCCCACTGTCGACTTAAAATGATCCGCTGGCCTTACGATGAGCACACTTGCGAGTTTAAATTAGGGTATTCATTGAGTATTTTAGATGCTAAATTAGCTTTTTATTTTATTCAATAAATTCTTACTTTAATTAACTCGCAGGTCATGGACACACTCCGGTACTGAGGTGGACCTTGTGGTTCAGCCAAACGTCGATCAATCTGACCCTGTTAGTCCCGAACTCTAGAACACAAATACAAAATATTACGAATCATCAAAAAACATATTACTTTGGCTAATAATTTATACTGTATTAATGTTAACTAGAACCATGGAATAGACAGGCATCTTTTAATACCCAATTCGGAATGGACTTTGACGAAAACTGATGTACAAAAGGAAGAAGAATTTTATGCATGTTGTTCTAACCCATATATCGTCGTGAAGTACAGCTTCACCATCCAAAGAAGTTCTCCTTCGTATGTGGCCACTGTAATTCTTCCTATAATCGGTATGATATCAAGAGATCAGTAAATATGTCTTTTAGGGTCATTTATTAAACTAATACCTGGTTTAACAAATTTTCAGTTATCTCAATGGTGAACGTCATGGTATTTCTTCTACCACCAACTGCCGGCGAGAAAATCACTTTAGCCTCTTCCAATAGCTTGGCTATTTGTGTGTTCCTAATTTATTTTGAAGCTAGGCTACCACCACTTGGAGATCATCTTCCTCTGCTCGGTAAACTGCCAGTAAGATTTGAAGGGCCAATTTTACTACGCAAAACTGGGTAGAGGTTAAATGTCATAATTTTACTTGCAGTGTTACTCTACGCGTGTAACCTAGTGCTTGTCGGAATCTCACTCGTAGTTTCTGTCGTCGTTATTAGCCTCTCCAGAAACCGGAAGGCGTCTAGTCCTCCGCAATGTCTTAGGATCTTCTGCAATGCTAACTTTGCTCAGCTGCTGGGGATTGGCTACATTGTTCCATATGTAAGATGACTTGATTGAGACCATTAAAATTTGCATTGTGATGACTGATGAGTCATTTTCAGTGATTGATAATAATATTTTAAATATACGCTCAGGTTTCACAAACTCATTCCCGACTGGAGGAAGGCGTGGAAATGAGATCTCCGCGAGAAAACGGCAGAACTAGCTTTGACACAAGCGGCGACAAGGATGACCCCTCGACGAATCTAATGGTCGAACATGAGCCACCTTTCTTGGTTAATGCTGAGTGGATTCTCCTTGCCGCAATGATTGATAGATTGACGCTCATAGTTTATGTGGTCGTATCTGGTATTACTATGGGACTTTGCCTTGCCTAATCTAATTTACAAATAACTTATCAACCGATGGTCATTTATACGACTGCTTATTAATCTTTTGAATTGTTAGATTTTTTTAGTTAGATATTGTAATAGATATAGCGGCTGTAATTTAAAGTACGGTAAAACAATGTGGGCTTCACACATTTGTTGTCAGCCAATGCGTGATATTATATAATACAGTGCGTAATGATTGCCCCTATCAAGTCAATAAAAAGTTGTAATACATTTCTTAACTACCTATACAAACAATGACAGCTTGTTGTTATCTTAGGATCTGTTTCTTTGTAACGGTTAATTGATTTAATTATGAAAATACCTGCTACAATTTATCGATAATAAATTATTATTCTTTCCAAGGATTAAAGTTATCAGGATCTAGGTCTTCAGACTGCGTGACGATGGGTCTCCCACCAGCACTGCTTTTAGATAGCCGATTCAAAGCAGACCCGAAAGTGCTCGACGACATTCGTCGGTCGGAAGCAAGAATAGGGTCAATAATGAAAGAACTAGGTTCTATTTTCTGCTGCATAAGTTGACTTGCTTTGGGAATCACAATCTTTCCATGACTGGATTGAACCCTATCTAGTCCAGATAATATCTTCTCAATTCGTTCTTGGTGCTTTAAAATAGTCATTTTGGTTGACCCGATCGCATCTTCTTTATCCTGAATTCGTATTTCCACATCTTTCAACTGTTGCTTAAGTGGTTGAAGTGAAGCCTCGGTTGCCCTGAAAAATAGTTTTTTTTACAATAAGTATTTTAATTACGCCCGAAATGTCTTCTGCTGATATTATTACTGTCTTGCAGATTCCAAGTCTAAATCCAATTGACGGCTTTCGTCCCTCCATTTAGATAGTTCCTTTTGCATGGCATCCATATCTTCTCGAACGTAATCGAGGAATTTTCCTAAAGGGTTAGCCATTCTGGCACATCCTTGGATTAAAGTTTTTAATTTCTCGATTTCTGCTTGCGTAACCTCTCGAGATTTAGTACGGTCAGCAGGAAAATCTGACTTCATCTGCATAAAATGTTACAGTTATTTTTCAAAATATATTTTGGTTTCAGCTTTGTAAAATTAGGATTTTGTTTCCGAATGATAGAATGTTTTTGGTCCTTACAGTATCCTTTTTGTCATTTTCCTTATCTTCCAGTTCTTTTTGCGTTTCCAAAATTTGGTTCACCAAGAGGCCCCTTTGTTCAGGAGGTAGAAAATCATTGGTCAACTCATCAAACTTACCATTGGCATCGGAAGTCAAAGCTAGTTCCTAAAGGGAAAGCAAGATTAAGATAAAAATAATATTGTAAATAAAGTCGAGTTTATTTTTAAGAATGTACGCACGGGAGTTTCATCCAAATCCGCAAGTCCTAGTCCTTTTGAGACCTCCGTTTCTCTTATAACAAAGGTTTCATCTTCATCTTGTGTATCCGGTGAGTCCAACAAAACATTTGAAACCTTCCCAGTTGTTGGTCTATCGATTTGACAACCAAAACTGTTCACGTACTGCAACTAAGTTTAAAAATACTGCATATTGTACCTATAATTTGATTCTTCTGCTTCCTTATAAATCGAACTCTTTGGCCTCGGTGGTGCAGGACGAGCACTGGGTGGACGTGAACTACTGATCCTAGATGTTCCAGTTCCAGCACGGTTTCTAATTTGTGGTGTACTCGGTTTATTGTCAGCTCTAGATAGATAGATTGTTTTTAAACAACAAATCAATATTTTTAGTAAAAAAAATTGCCTACAATTAATTTTGAATTACTCTTACAATTGATACTGATCCCCAAATCCACCTTGAGTCTCAATCCGGTTACCATCACCCTTAGCTCCACCGGTTGTCCCAGGACCACTAAAATTGCCAGACCTTCCAAACGTGTCTGAATTATCCAGAGTTAAATTATCACCAGAAATATCCATTATCATAGAAGATTCAGGGACGAATCCCATTTGCATTCCAGAGGAATCAGATATAATCGGAGATGTTGGAACGGTCACCGTTCCCATATCGGGTTGTTCATAAGAACTTAGAAAATCATCATTCATTGTTACATGCTCTCCACTATCGTCAAACTCGATTTCCTCTTTACCGATTCCATTTGAAAATCAATTAGAAGTGATTCCAACACAAACAAACATAATTAACATAACAGTACCATGCAAACTTAAGTTGATGAATGTCTAACATGATTATAATTTAAACTTTTACCCATAGAACCTCGAGAATCGGATTGCTGTTGACCATTTGCAAGAACCTGTGGACAGTCAGTCATATTAAGTTCCATAATACCTATGTTTTGTACATCTCTATCTCTATTGAATTATTAATTATATACTATACTTGAAATGAATTCTATATGAACATACTGATAAGCTCTCCAATCCTTCATTAAAAGGTTCTTCAACTGCTGCAGCTGAACCTCGGAGAGAGGAGTTCTGCCGCTTTAAAGCACTTCCACGATTTCCTACAGACGATTTTTGAGTTTTGTTTTCTAATGATCGTCCACGTGAATCATTAATCCCAGCACTTGTACTGGGAATCTCATTGTCGATTTGAATGGTTTCTATTTCATGAACAGGTAATTCTGTGTCCAACTCATTAGGTAAAGATCCTTTTGTATCCAATATAGGAGTGGGAACTTGTACCCTAACACAGAAATGAGAAGTTTAGTCAAATATGGCAGCATTCGATCCTCTCCTGAAAGACAAGTTGCTTGTTGCTTCAGAGTTCATAAAGTTCATTTGACAGACTTCAAGATTACAGATAATAACAAAACTTATAATATGTATAATTTAATCTACCAAACAAAGTGTAAGTTTTGAAGATACTTATATTAAATTTAATAGCAAAGTAAAAGAATTCGAATCTATTAAAACTCACTTCCCTCCAGAACGACTTCCTAAAGCTTCGCTTTCATCTACAACGTTTTTAGCGGCTGGAGAAGGATCCCTTTTAGTTTTTTTAACTTTATCATCTGGTTTCGCCTTTGATAAAGATGAAGTTGCTACTTTCTTAGCAGCTCCCGGTGCTGGCTTTTTAGTTCCAGGGCCGGGTTCATTTTTTCGTGGATTTTTATCTTTTGATGTGTTAGTTGGTTCACTTCCTTTTGCCTTTGATGCAACAGCTTTTTTCGCCAACGTGGCCTTTGCACCGTCTCCACCCCCACCGCTTTTCTCAATCGCCCTTGCTAATGCTTGAAGAAGTTCATTCGTTTTTTCTGGTTCTTGTCCAGCTAATATTTTTGAAATCTTAGCGGACACGAGTTCCCCCGTTGCCTCTTCTATTAGATTTTGAACATCCAATTAAAATTTACAATGAACTATTAAAAAAACTTTATGCTGGACTGCTTAAGAGAGATTACTTATAGCGTTAATGACTTTCTGTATGAATGCATTCTTAGCTTCTTTCGTCGACACCTTCGAAGAATCCATTTCATCTGAAGAAAGTAATCCATTGAAGAGTCCAGTGGAAGCGTTTACCTGAAACACATTAATAATAGGGATAAGTCATGATAATTGCCTGTCCCCTGTGTTACTTTACTGAGCCGCTTACAGCAGTAACTACATCATGAAGAAATCTAAAGGGAGGTCTCGCAAGATTTTTCTCCGTCAAGGGTGGCTTTTTAACATATTTTCCAAGCAGCTCTTGAGTTTTCTTAATGGAAACTGCTAGTTTCGGATCCAGATTCTCTCCCATCACAAAAACGTATGTATTACTGTAAAAATTATAATAAACAAACGGGTAGGACTTATAACTTTTAACAATTAAGGTATTAATACAATACAAAAATATCAAAATAGAAAAACTTGGAACAAAAGGTATTTTATGTTTTTCCGTCGTCCCATTCGGTTGGGACAGAAACTGTGCCCGTTACCAAGCATCGGAATACCAAACACCACAAGAGGGGAGATTCTTGCGCGTACCCCTTTGCTGAATCCTGGTTGCATGAAAATATAATAGCCCTCTTAAACATTAGCTAACTAGTTAACATTCACATACCATCCTATTGATAATACGTCTAAAATTACCTTAAAGAAATATCTATCTAGCTTCTAAAAAGGTCTCGAGTATTGAATATGACCGATATGCATGCAATGAGCGAAATACTACACAAGTATAATTTTGGGAGGACAACGGCCCGATTAAAAGAATTTTATTGTTTTTTTCTTCGTTTTGGCTGCTACGAACACATTAAATTTTAGAAAGAACATTTCATCCATGAACGGAATAATTGAATGACATAATGAAAAACTACAAAATTCGAATTCCAATTAGAACAATAAATTACGGACTGGGAACGGATAAATATTAATTGGCTCAAGTCTTACAACTAGACTCAGTATTAACAGAGGACAGCAGAGACGACGGAACAAAGAAAGGGATATGAATATTAAATAATTAAATAAATGTTAATTAAAGTTTAGGGGTTAGCACAAAAATTACACCTCCCATATGAAATGGATTATTTGGAAAAAAAATTGACAGCTCCGCCGTCCCTGGAAGACAACACTTACTCCAAAAAACGACACAAACATGTTGCACTTGTACTAAGTATGATTAGACCGGTTCATCACATACCCTAAAGCGGACGTTGAAATTACATCATTCGTCGAATAGTTCAACACTTGACTCTAAGATTAAGAGTACACAGATCTATTATGAGATTTGGAATATTGAACATCAAGAAGGCAAACATTTCATGATATGTTTTGTTGAATATTATTAGAAAACCTTTCCGGGCTTATCTTCACTCTAAGTTATGATATGCCTTAAGTATATTTTCACAGTTGGGGGCAACATAATCCAAGTCTTTTGACTGGCTAGGACTTTGTTACAAATAGATTACTCCAAAACACATCTAAACAATATACACCATTTAAGTTAAACATTATTATCAGCGTTTGTTCATATTGTTCTAAATATTGTGTATAAGATATAATTGTATTATATTGTAAAGTGACTGTAGTGTATTGTTCTTCATCTTCAGATCCATAGGTTTACCTCATGTTAAACGGCTACAATGCTACCGACTATTATAAATGCATAGCGAATGATATTTCGCTGCATGAACATTAATATATAAGTAGGATGCTTCATGATAATTTAAGTATTGTTTAATATTGTTATGATTGGGTTTGATTGCTCAATTATTGTTGATGAAACGAAAGTTTAAGATATGTACATCGATATTCGATGAATACCTCTGGATTATTTTCAAATTATTATCAAGTTTTGCTCATAGTATTGTTCTGAAAGTTTATATTATTGGTTACCTGCATAAAGCATGAAAAATTTCAAGTTATCAGGTTCAATCTTCAAATCTCAGTCTAGACACATTTGAAGACTATTGAGTAAACATTAGCACAAAAGTTCTGGAACATCAAATGATGGAACAATGCTGCTCAAATGAAAAATGTAAAGTAGTAACCCAAGGAATTATATACTAGTCCTCGCACATATGTACTTATTGACTTGGTAATAAAAATGACCAGATTCACAGAAAAGTATCACATACTATCCTGTACAAACAAGCGTTTGAGAAACTAGAGAGAAAAAAAAGAGAAATGTGACCAGAAACGTTAACGAACTCTCATGGAAATGGCACGAGCATCCTCATCTGAAATGGGGGTGAATATTGAATCCAAGTTTCGGCTGACCAGCAGCCGCTGCCACGAAGCATAAAATATTCCCAGAATTTTTTGAAAGATATCGTGGTCGTAAACCGATCTTGCAGTATTCGTCCGATCAAACGGTTCTACAAAAATTTTCCCAATTACGAACATTTTCATTTGTTGAATGAATACCATATTTTATTCAAGATTAGTAGGTATTCAAAATATTCAAATATGAGCAAACCTTCGATGCAAAGATACTTCCATTGGTGTGGATCGTTCTTGGATGACCTGTACGTCGCAGCTCCCTTGACTGACACAGTTCCTCCCAACCGCACAGACACCGCATTTCTAGTATAACTGCATAAAGCAAACGAATAATTCATTTATTTATTAATCAATTTATTAATTTTAATCAAAACAAAAACTTCACTTACTCAAATTTCCTTCCATAGTATTCGAAAAAATTCACGAGAAGTTCTGCAAGACTCTGTTTATTACGGCTTTCCCAAGCTGGCATAGTTTCGTGAATGCTGACGGCGAGAATGTTTATAGAATTATTGAACTTCTCAGGATATATTTTCTGTAAAACTGGAAGAACTGGTTGATCTAATCCATATTGTAGAAAATGGATAACCATTAGGACTAGAGAGTAACTAGAAATCGTCATATTCTTGGCATCATTTATTCGATGATACTGAGCCCAAAGCTTAACATTGAGGACCAATGGTTTCAGCCTCCAGTCCATTTGAGCGTAGGAATAGAGTAAGTGTGTGTTGCGGATTCCAACAAAGTTATTACAGTTGAGATCAACTTCCAAGCGTCTATTTGCATCTCGAAACTTAAGAATTGGTACCTTAGCGTAGATAAACTCTTGATTTTCCACGCAAGGAAGAACTTTGAGGGTTCGACACAAAGCCTGGAGTTTTTCTACGGCTTCAAATCGTTGATCCACTTCCGTGGATCGAATAAGCAAGCACATGTCCACGTCACTAGTATTGCTCCCAAATCCAGACATTGTGGATCCCACGACTTGTAAGCCAAATGTTGGAAAATTACGTGGCTGTATCAAAATAAAAAAATCAATAATATTACTTGAGGTAAATCAGGGTATCAATTATTTACAAAGCTATAGTAATTAACTGATAGTTACTAACATCGGGTTTGAAATCAGATGCAAAGTTCAGGATCCGGACTACTCTATAGGCGTCACGCCAAAGCTCGACCTTTTTCTTAAAAGTTTCTGTAGTCTGCTGATTGACGAAAAACTTTTCCCAAATAGCTTCAGATAGCTGTTACACAAACATAATTGATCACATTAAATGCTTTTTAAACACTTAATCAAGCACTTTATTTAATTGAACATACCGAGTCTAGCGGACCTCCTTGTGTCAGATTGATTGGTTTATTCTTTACCTCTCCAGCCAAACTAAATTGCTTTACGACTTCATCTGGATCAAAGTCTTCAAACCACTCTGGAGGAAAACTAAATTGAGAGACGGTCACCCTGCGTACAGGACGAAAACATACAGTTCCATCAGGAGATACGTTTCCTTTCGATAAAGGACTAGATTCGCCATATAATCTATAGGGCAAAAACAATTATAAATATGCAACATCGAATCAAAGTGACCCCCACTGCATGGTACTTCCAAAACTTCCAATGCCAGAATCCAGACCCCCAATTTGAGACAGGCAAACATGATTCAAGATAAGGACGCAAAATAAAATAATTTTTAGTCACAAAATGTGCTAAATATAGACTCCAAAAGCGCAAAAACATAATTTATAATCCCCAAAACCGGCGAAAATGCAAAAATACGACGGGATAGAGACTTAAAGAGGCATAGCTCAATAAATAGTCAATAATAATACGAGGTAGATGGACAATTTGGACAAAACTAAGGTAAGAAATACTACCTGCTGCCTGAATCATTCGTGAGTATGGGAAGATTTTCAAATCCATCTTCTGGACTGTTGCATCTGGTGTTTAGAGATGTTGCGATACTTTCAGAGTCAGTCTCGTCACTAAAATCGTCTCGCCATTCAACGGTTTTATCACCCTGTCCACTCTCAGATAATGATCCAGAACCAGAACAATCAGCATCTGTTGCAACTAAAAGCCCTACCGTTTGAGAAAGTAATGGGTTGGCCCGCCTGTGCTCGTGGCCGTTTCTAGACGCTGGATAGTTGTAGTAATAATTCGGAGGGTATGGTGGGTAGTGATAACCACTTCCTGTGTGTTGAGCGGCCATATTTCCACATATATAATCGTATGGCCCAAGATGTTGGGCGTTAATGAGATTTCCATTAATCATAATACCACTGACCTCCCCATTTTGACTTGGAATGAAGCTTCCGTTCGAATCTGTAGTTGAAGAAGGACTTGTGTCTGGGCTGTTTTGTCGAGATTTCGGACTGCCGTAACTCTTGGTGCTACTGAATGAATGATTGGAATTATACGCATTTGGCCAATTGCCTCGTTTGGCCGGCCAAGGGATGCCTTCTTCATACTCAGGAGAAGACAAATCTTGTCCATTTCCTCTCCGGTAATTGTTATAGAAAGGAGGATTGTGCATCGAATACCCTCGGTTTTGTCCTTCCCGATGGAAGTAGCCGTTTTGATTGTGGGGGTAGTGGTGATTCTGGTGATGTGGATAGTACTCGTTGTGATTCTGGAATTGCCTTCTACTATGCAGTCAGGAAAGGTTAAATCAAACACAACAAACCATGCAAAATATTAAAACGAGAATATCAAAAATATAAATAAAATTGTCTAGCCTAAGAAATTCACACACATCTGACAAACTAAACACAGAAACCACACCTAGGAAAAATAAATGACATAAGAAACATCAATACATACATTCACTTTGAACGAATTGCCTTACTTATTTCCGTAGTTGCGATAATTCTGATTGTTATTGTTGTATCGTCGAACGTAATTATATCCGTTTCCATTCTGCTGATTCGCCTGTCGCTTATACTGCCCCGCACCGGATGAATGATTATTTTGAATATGAATATTTTGGTGACATTTCCTGGAATCATCCTTATCCTCAGGGCACTGATGTTTTCCATTGTCATTATTGCTGTCGCTGTTGTTAATATCCTTAGGTGAGTCGAGGGCTAGTTTGTTGTGACATTCTACTAAAGAGACCAAAGAGGCCTCTTCATTAACTAATGTCACATCTGCTGAGGATGTTTTGTAACTCCCATTGGAATCCACGTTGTCTTTCCACTCCCCATTTCCTAAGCCTGGAGATCTCGAACCCCCTTTTGACCAATGCTTTGAAGTTCTAAGAGAAGAAAATCATGATATTGAATATTTAGAAATCCATAAACCTGAATCTTTAAAGACCTGAATAAACCCCCACAGCTTCTTACCTATTGCCATTATGGCGATAGTCGTTATTATTATTGTTGTACCGCCGCTGATTATAATTATAGCCATAGCTGTACTGCTGATTATAATACTTCTTGTACTGTCCAGATCCTGAGGAATGATTGCTGTAGCTACTATTACCGTCGTAATAGCTTCTGGAATTATCATAGCTACCACTACTTGTTTTGCAATTCTCCAATTTCTCAGTCCTTCTATCCTTGGCTTCGACACCTGTCTGACTATTGAATTTGACCCGACCATCCCCAACTGAGGCAACAACTCCATTTCGTTTCTGGATTACATCAATACAGGGAATCTTGACCTCCTCTCCCTGATGACTTTGAGTCTGTCCCTCTTTCCACTCAGCAGTTCCAGGGGTGGGGGACCGGGAGCTGAATCCACTGTCCAGGTCCATTCTGGTTGGCCTTGCTCCTCTGACCTTTGGAGCTGCCGGTGTTGGTGTAGTCGATGTTGTTACTACTCTTAATCCGCTTACACTGCTGCTGTTGTTATTGCTACTACTGCTCTTGTTACTACTACTGCTCCCACTTTTCTCCTCTCCTCCGACCTGCAAATAAATAACATTCAATCATCATCTCCTGCAATCCATTTCCCCAAATAACGAAGACAAACTATCAACAATGATATGAAAACACCAACCCCGTCTCTCAGCTGACAATGCCATTGACCTGACCAACCAAGGGGAAAACAAAAATAAAACCCAAAGACCGGGGCGTGTAGTAAAGTGCTGGTAAAATTGGTGAAACTTTTTAGACCTCCAGTGAATGATATTGGAGGAGTTTCAGTGCCAAGGGTTAATTAATAATTACAAAATAAAGATAAATTAATTATTCCATCTCCAGTGGTATTTGTATAATTGTGGAGAGGACTGGAGAAGCGCAGGTCTTCCCTTCATCAACACAATAATCTTTGATTCTTTTTTCACATCCCCAAAAGAGATCAAGATTTTCACCTCAAAATCACTCGCTCCCTCCTGGCGGGAGAAATCCCGATGGATTCAACGAATTGAGAAACCCCTCCGGGTTTTATTTATCTATGGCTTTTTCCTAGTGTAATTCCTACTACTGGGGATACGTGTGGGATTGTCTTTGCAAAGTCTATCGAATCCATGTATAATCCATGCTAATTAACTCATCTTAATAACAGAGAGGATCAGAGTGTGCAGTTGACTGGGACTCGTATATTTTTACCATCTGTCATCGTACGTAGTAAGTGGCATCAATTGACAAGTCGAGAACTTTTAGTAGACCACACAGCCATGGATTTACATATTCTTCTGACTGTTTAAGAACAATTTTAATATCTCATATTTTCATAAGAATAGAAGAAGGGAGTTTCATTACTATTTACTCCATGAATTTGAGATAAACAATCCGGGAAGATATAGAAAAATGCTACCTTTGGCTCATTAAAGCCACCACTGCTGAGGTTAAGATATAATCTACGAGAGATTGACATATGAATAATAATTTTATCTATCCGTTTCAGCTTACAAAAGCTTTGTATGGTATGCACCACGAATTTCTAGAGTCAAAACTAACGAGAACTCAACGATATTTAAAAAAAATTTAAATTGTCTGAAAAAACTAAAAATAAGTGGCCTTAGGAGGGCAAAAAATGTTGTGATTTTGTTAGTTCAAATCTAAACTGACAAATTACTAAACTAATTACAAACCAAAAACGAAGGATTTCAAGTTAAGATTTTAATCAGCCAATTAGTTGACTGAATTGAGTAAGAAAATTATTAAAAAATATTTACAAAACGTTTTTTTACAGAAAATTGTAGAAACTTGAGGTTATTAAATGTAATGGCATAAATAAATGAAAATAAAAGGTTTTCTCACCATATTTTCAATCCGGCCCTTGTAGACTCCTTGAGTTTGAATACACGAAGGAGCGAGCATCATCATTCTTAAAGAATTTATTTTTGCGGATTGGTAGTTTTTAAAAGATTTGAAAATCAGATGTATTTTCAAGGGGTGCAGGGAATTATGATCCCGATCGAGTTTTTAAATTGTATTTTTTTGTTTATAGAAATAGGTATATATAATTACGATGTCTTTGTTGCGTCCGAAGCGAATTTACAAAGCGTGCTTACTCAAAAGCGGAAAATGTTTCATTAAAAAAGAACTACAAAAAAAGTGCAAAAAGTCCACCACGCACTCTTTTTCAAAACACTTCCTAACAGACTAACAAGGATTTACTGTAATAAACAATAAATATTTAAATAATCTACAGAAATCAAGAGAAAAAAGTATGTTTTTTAGATTTATTTGTGTTTAAGGTTTTATGTTCAAGTTGTCGCTTATGAATTAATAACTAACTAGGATTTTTGGGTTATTTTTTGTGAGGTTTTTAGTTGCGAGGAATGCGAAATATTAAAATATACGGAGGATGATTCAACTTATGGATTTAGGTGAGTTAAAATGTATCAATTAGAGAGGTATTTGGGGGATTTTTAGTATTACACCCGTTTCAAATGAATCTTGAAAAAGATAGCTCTCTTTAGAGCAGTAATTGATATGACAAACAGCAGACGCGAACTGAAGCTAGGGATGAGATTTTTCCCAACGCTGGGGATTGGTAATGGACACTTGCGGTCACAAACTTCAGGAATTTGAGAATCCTCTTGCAAATTTGGGAATTTACGTATCTTATGTCTAGTCTTGCATTTACATGGACTAGATTTTTAAAAATGAGATAAAGCGGTCGGGCGAGTAAAACTTTAAGAATACATTATATGACCATCATAACATCGGAATTAAATTTAAATGTGGTTCAAATAAACAGGGAGTGCAGTACATGTGTGTACACAGCAATTGTAGTCATTCCCTTAATATGCATCAGGTTTATCAATACCCATTAGTTTATCGAGTTTCTATACATCTTGGAATTCCAAGGCAGAAGTGTCACTAATAGTACTCATTCCAAGCTGACGAAAATTATGAGGAATTTAAACTATTTCATCTGCAACTCCCCCGAGTGGATTCAAATCAGAATAACTTTTACACGCGGTACAGACTTTTAATACTTTATAATCTGGCACTTCTCAAAATGCCACTTTTACATCGACTCATCATAGTTATCCAACTCTTTAGCATTTTTCTGCATCTCCTGGATACAAGCTAGTCTTGACTCTGAAGCAAACATCTTCCGCTTTTCTCCATCATTTGGGAAAATGGTTTTTCCGTATTCGTCCAACTGCTTCTTTGTCATTTTGTGGAAGTCTGGGACGTGAATTGAGAATGGGTGATTTCCTTCGACAATCATTTTGAGGTCTTCCTCCAAGAGTCGATATTTTTCGTAGTCCTTGGCCCTCTGTGAATCCTTGGGCTCGTGGAACATTCCAACCCGAGGAATCTTTTCTTCCATAAAGTCTACCTCCTGCTTTCGTTTACTTTCTTTCTTCGTTTCTCCAGGCTCCAGACGTTTCTTGTCTTTCTCTCGCTCTTTTTCCCGCTCTTTGCCCTCTCTTTCGAATTTATCTTCCTCTTCGAGAACAATATACATCCGGGGGTCTTGACCTGACCTGGCAGCATTTAATGGGGTAGGCTTTTCTTTAACTCCGGCAGTCAATCCGCCCATCATCACCCGATTCCGGTAGATTACAGACAGATCTGGAGAACCCAGTCCATTTAAAATTTAAGATGCTTCAAATGTTATTTGATAGTGGGGGCTAGTTTTATATCTCACACTTATTTGCTGGTAGGACATGAAGGCCATTGTCGAGACCGACAAATAGGTCTCCTTGTTTGGTACCGAATCCGCCCCATACTGGTACCCAATTCAAGACAAGAAGCTGAAATACTTTATCATAAGTTATTTCTGAAACGTTGTGGTTTTCAATCGATTCACCTTACCCGCACGAGTTCAGCCTTTTCACTCCAAATCCGTATTGTTTCATCCTTGGAAGCTGAACAAAAAAGCATCAGTTCTCGACTCGAGGAGAGTGAAAGGACTTCCTTCTGATGAGCAAAATGCTGACGATGGTCATACCTTTCTGAAAGAGTTTAGCAAGTAATCTTTTATAAAACCTCCAGAATTTTTCCATTTCCTTCGGACTAAAATAAGGAAATGGAAAGCATGAGGATTTTTAATTCGGAAATTAATTTGGGCTAGAGGAAATTAGAAAAATTAACCTTCCTTTATGAAGGAAATTCAATTAACAGTAAATAGTAAGCAATTGATCATCTACCCGTTTCTTGAGTGTTGAAAAGGACAATCTTGTGAGTATTGGAGTCATGATGGGATAAGGCAAAGGAAATCACTTCTCGTACAAGGGCCACGTGACGAATAGGATATTTCCATGAAATGTCGAATAGGGGAATAAACAGGTCGTCTTGACTAGAGGTAACCTTCCACAATCTCAAGTTGGGCTCAACCCCTAGGGATACGAACTGGTTGACTTCAGGATTAATCTCGATTTTACTTACTTGACCTTTGTGACACTGTAATTAAAGTACTACTTTATAAAATTTGAGAATTTTCATTAACTAAGGACTTTATTTTCAATACTGGGGTCTTGTAGTCAATATTCCCTGTTTGTATGTCCACTCGACAGAGACAGCCATCTCGCATTCCACAAATAAGAAATGTCACTGCACCGGAGATTTCAGTCTGTTTTTCTGGTTTACGAAAAATTTGCTTATTATTGTTTACCTGAATATGGTAAAGCGTTTAATTTTTTTTTGGTTTTTTACTTGAAGAAAATGAAATTCCTTTCTCAACCACAAGAATACTTGGATGATGATCATAAAGAGCAACGGCAGTGATTGCTGTGTCCCACTTGACTTCACTCCAAGTTTCCTTGAGACGACAGGGATTTTGCGTGGCATCATAAATCTGCATCTCTAAGGAATTTAGCTCGTCCGGCGAAGTCTTGAGGACGTAAATTGTTTCTGAAAATTAAAGCATTCAATAAATCCACTAGCCAATGGATTTGTTAATTATTTTTATCCTACCAGATTGCGGAATGTATACAAGATTGTTCAGAGGAGGCTTAGGGGGATTGACCATCGCTGACTTGAGAATCCGGCCTGTGATAGGATTGACAATTCGGATGGCATTGTCCACAGAGTGGACAACAGCTCGGGTTGGGAAATCAGGGTGCCATGTTAATTCTACGTTGCTGACAGGAGCACTGTACGGAAATAATGAGACAAGATTACTAATTTACTAGTGGATAATTAATTGTTTTTTTAACGAAATATTAAAGTAGTTTAGAAACGAAAGCCATCACCTCATAGGTGTTAAGAGACTGAATAAGACGTCCATCTTCCACAAAACGAGTTTCCTTGGTCCGAGCGTCATGAAAGCTTTCATCTCATTGTTTATTGCAATCCTTTCGACTATCTCGGGGGCTTTCATGGATTCCAACTTTTGAAGTCAATGTTTTATTTAGCAAATAATATATCCATGCAATAGAAATAGGATTAATAACGTGTTGGACCGCATACCTTTAATTTACTGTCTAAGCTCCAAGCGAAAATAGTTTGGTCTGATGAAAAGGAAACCACAGCTCGGCCGTTGGGGTGCTCAATCATGTGACTAACCCTTGCAGTATGAGGGTGTATTTCTGTAATTAATGTCCACCTTGTTCCCCACATCTTTACTATTAATACGAGATTAGCGTTCGTTATGAGTTAATTGAGTTTAAACTAATACCCGCATATAATTATAATGTTTAATGACATACAAAGTCCCTTTTCATCCCCAGTAATCACAAACTCTGAAGGGCCATAGGCCACAATAGCGCTGATCTTGTGTTGGTGAAGATTCTTCTTGGTTCCATGAATTCTCCCAGTTACATCGATGATCGCCACATGCTGTTTAAAACTCATGTAGATCCATTGTTTTTTATCGTCCATCGGTTGGTCGAAGCAGACTTGGTCGATCGCTGACTTATCGGCTTCTATGTCCGACATTTTTAGACAGTCTTGTAGGGAGACAACGTTGCTCGAAGGGTTGTATGCATATTTCTACAACAAAAATATTATAATTTCAATAAAAATAATGTTTATTTATCGCTTTTTATTTATGCATCACTTTTTAACCAACTGCAATGTGCATTAGACTTACATTCATCGTAGCTCCACTAATGATGAAAAAGTCAAACACGAATTCATCTGTCTTCCTCCCACTGTAGACTATCTTATCAATGGGCATAATGCTCACGGTGTCCATTGCCACAGTCCAATCCTCTCGGAAAATGTAGAAGAAACTCTTGCCCGGGTTGTAACCAATGTAATTCCCTGTCTGAGGGATGTGAATAAACCTTGCGAACCTTTTCGTTGGGGTAACAGCCCCAAGCTTTTTCCCTGACCAATCGTACCTCAAAATGTCCCCCATTTTCATGGCAATGAGATACTCCTAAGAAAATTTAACTCGTTTAGAAAATCCTTTGTTTAAAAACATTGACATTTTCAAAGGATAAAGCAATGCCTTATTATTCTTGTTGTAGACAAGGTCCAACCCCCCATACACTCCGGAGTTGATACCCCCCATAGAAATTCCATGAGTTAGCTTTTTGTCCTCAACGTATCCAACTCCATAATTAACTGCTGCATCGTACTCATTCTGTTTGGCTTTAATCACATCCAAGGACTTCTTCAAGGAATCCATTGTTCGAATATAATTGTCATAAAATCGGATGGAAATATCCAGCCCTCGTGGATTCTTACTAACTCCTTTCCCAGACTCTTGATTTTCCTCATCTTTCTCCTCATCTCCAGACTTTTCGTGTCGACAGTGCATTTTGGTAAATTAAATACCTATGTATTCAATATGAATACAGCCTTACTCACTGCATAATACTGTGTATTGAGCTGGAGACTGAAAAGCGTGAAAATAGTTTTCATTATAATTTCAAGTGGATTTGTCCTCCCGTTGATTCCAATAATTTCATTTGGATTTGGGTTTCCAAGGTGTTTGCACAAGAGAAAGAGAGTTGCATGGAAGCAATATTGGGAAAGTGGTTGGGTTTCACGGATTATTTGACAACCCCATAGGGCCCTAAAGAGAGATTGTGTGTATGAGGCCTTCCCACAAATATCTGGAGGATGATGATTCCTTGGGTAAATATGGGGTAAGGATAGTCTAATAGGAAAAGAAACGAATAAAAACAGGGAAAGTATTCAATGAAGTTGGTCACCCTGAGGCTTGAGAAAGCAATTTCTCCCAGTCCAATGTAATATTAAACCCAAACTGCCAAAACGACGTTTATGAATTCAGTCTGACTAAATCCCTCTTGTCAACCTTAAACCAATGTCAACTTGCACCACTCTATTCAATTCTGGACAATTCCACCTCTACCTCGCTTCTTAGTATGTCTGAAAGTACGGAGCAGAGGCTATATCCGACATGCTATTTACTATAAACTATGCTTTTAGTTTGATCTCTGAACCACGAAGAGATTCACGGATTAGAGATGAATTGCTCCTCCTTCGTGTAAACAAAAACGAAGGTCTTGTGTATATAAACAAATAGTCACAAATTCTACTCAAGTCAAAAAAATCCCTTTCTCCAGAAAATTTAATAAAATGGGATCATTTCGTGTGGACGAGGAACGCTCTGAAAAGGCTTATAGAATGTTGACTCTTGAAAGTTAATCGAAAGTTAAAGTCTTTCAGTGCTTCTGATTTCTGGAGACGCTTCTATTTCAAATTTATAATGTTCAATCTGTACGATACTTTAAGATGAGATAGATTTGTACAAATCGTAAGGCGAAAATTCTTCTTTAACATTTTTTTATGGATAAATGGACGAATTTCAAGAAATTTGTTTGTACTAGTCACGGATAAAATCTTATTTTTATTGAAATCACAGGCTGTAACAAAAGAGAAATAATTCTTAACCTAATCTAACAGTTATTGTGTACACAACTAAGCTGTTGGAAAGTGACTATACTTACTACCAATTTCGGACACACGACACACCTTGTCATTTGTTTGATACAGGTATCTTTTATACATTTCATACACTATATTTGTACCTACACGTAGTTACTACTAATTAACAAGAACACAAATAATTAAGCAGATTCTGGTGTGGATGATTTCCTCGATCCGCCAACTGACTGCCTGGCTTTCTCCCTAAGAAATTGAATACTCTGTTCTCGACTAAATTTGTCCCCCAGGTCATCTCCTCGTCTAGACTTTTTAGCTAAATTTATAACCTCCGAAGCTGCTGGGCTAATATTTCCATTGCTATTACGTCCATGACTTTGCGTTGGAGACGAAGACCCCGATCCATCCCTAGACGCTGGGCTAAGATTTAGTCCCATCTCCTGGCCTGACTTATTTGACCTCGAAAGATCACAAGGGAACATCGGAGGGTTATTTGCCATCATGTATTGGGCAAAGAGGGATGAGGGTGGTGGGGCCGTCTTTGGGGTCCACGCTTGAGCCGCGGCCAAGGCTGGGAATGCTGAGAGAAGGGAAGGTGGGAACAAGCCACTACCTGGGGGTAGTCCTGCCGCGAGTCCGGCATTCCAAAGGAACTCGTTAAGGCCCCCAAAGTGATGCGGGAATGATGCTAAATGGCTTTGATTCAGAAGATCTTGGGATGGGTATTGCAGCCGTCCACTAATCCCTGCAGATTGGATACAGCCCGGGGAACCACCGTTAGTGAGATGGTGATGAAGTTGAGACTCCTCAGCTCCGCGGTGGTGACCTCCACTTCCTCCAAGTCCTCCTTTTTCACGTTTACGCCATTTTGCACGACGATTTTGAAACCATACCTACAAAGTAAGAATGAAAAATATGGATAAAGAGAAGGACATTAAAATTACTTAGTATCTACATAGGTACATTCAAACTACAGGGTTCGGTGTGTATTTGTGCCTATTAATATCCCTCTTTTGAACTTAAGTACAAAAGAAGTTCATATCTGATCGTTCAAGAACCTTGTTTCTCACAAACATTCAATACACAAATGATACAAATGATGACAAAATTGGGGCACTTGAACCCAGCTGGATTCTGAATTGGATGTGCATACTTTCGAGACACTTAGTATTATTATATACCACTCTGTAACATAAACTCGATACTTTGTTATTTTTTGTTATTGAACCTCTCTCTTTCTTTATAAAGTGTATCGTAAGTACAAGCTTATTCTATTCTGCCATTCTTCAACAGCCCGGTTCATAAATCCGATACAACTCAACCTTTATTTTGTCATCGTGGTTTTCAATCAAGTCGGCATATCAAATTTCACACCCTTGTGCCGATAAAGCTCCCACTTTTCAGCCTGCCTTTGAAACTCTCATTTCACTCTATTGACATCCAGCACGTGTTTCCCCCTTGTACTAAGATTCGACATGCTACTATGTCACAGATTTTCGATTTATAATTAATTCGCAATGGTCACCATTACATCCCTGTTCGGAGTTTCAGAGCATTACATAAATTATTAAATTCATCTTCCTAATTTCCTAAGCAAAAAAAAAGGATGGGAAACTGGTAAAATGAATTTTGTAAAATAAAATTACCCCACCCTTTCACTAATTTCCAATTTCCATATAAATCCTGTCCCATTTTTCGCTACAAAGAAGTCCATTGAATCCATTATTGAATCTCACCACAGGCACACAGTGCTCTTACAAATGACAGTATTTTGAATAGAAAGAAGAGACAACGGATCCCGAGTGAATCCAATAATTAAGGTGACATTTGAAAACTAAAAGGCATAATTTGGCCCAATTAGGCAACCCATTATGCCCCACCACCCTAAATGGGGTTCAAGTGGTCTGTTTGAATACGTAAGGATAATTTGGCAAATTGGGTAAGGAAATGAGCACTCCTGCTATTTACTACTTTACTATACCAAACTATAAACTCGTGTATAGAAGAGGATATTAAAGGGGGAGTAATTTGGAAAAGATTATCATCAAAATCACGGAGTTCCGAGTGGATGATGCCCGAATCCGGGAGACTTGTGTACTAAAGTACATATATCCTTGTATGAAATTTACATTGTCGTCCAATGGGAGGAAGAAATGGCTCTTTAGACTTGTCTCCCTTCAAATATTCAACGACTCAAGGACTCTACTTTGTCAAGTGTTTCCCTCATAATTAGCCTTCATTGTGAAACTGTCTGATCCTTCCAATTCCCTGTCTCTCTCTCTTTCTCTCTCGTCTCAGATCCTATAATTTCCTTTACCTAAGGGATAATTTCGTATTTAAGGCTCGCCTCAATGAACTAAGTGCGTCTTTCCCTACAATGAAGGCTCAAACCGTTTTGTTCCGTTTAGAAAAATGTATTCTCTATATAGTAACACAGGGAGTCGTAGCTACAGATGTAACTCTTTTTTTTAAACTTCTGGTGGAACTTAGCATTACAAAAGAAGAATGATGTGTAGCAAGTGAAAAAAGAGAATTTACTTTCCAATTTCAACCAATTTACTCAGCATGAAGACTGAAATTTAATTTATTATTCATCCAGCCAATTTGTTAAGAAGAATTGTCATTAAGTGTGTAGTTTAGCTATTGAGCCAGGCACTTTATTTCCTAATTTTTTTTAGATTATAAGAGGCCTTTTGTGTATATTTTAAGGTTGTTAGGCACTTTCTCATTGAAGGTGGAGAGGATAGAAAAAATATTCTTCGGATGATGTTTTAATGATGAAAAGGATTGGGATGGTTAACGGACTGGATCATTAAAATTTAAAATTAGAAAATTTATTTGCTTTCATTCAATAAGAGAAGGATTTCATTTCAAATTGGAAATTATTGAAATGTTCAAAGAAATTTTCTAAAAAGCTTCTGTTGATCACATAATAACTAATGATATGAGAAAAAAACGATAGTAAACTGTCCTGAGTTATCGGTTGTCGGTTAGTGACAGTGATGAACTCGACAATAAGGTATATAAACACTTTTAGTGCCTGGCGTTCTTCATAATACATATTAAATTTGACATATCTGTTTAGCAATGCCTACAGAGTTTAAGAGATTGAAAAATTTACGAATAAAGAGCACAAAGACTCTACAAAGAGGAGAAAGTCATTCTAATTTTCAAACAAATTGGTCCACATGGTTGGAAGGCTGGATCTTTAGGATAAATTCGTAATCACAGGAAAAGATGGAAAGATCTAAGAGAATGAAATTGTTCATCATGAAAAAATGAGAGAAAAAAGGGCAAGTAACTTTTTTGAAAAATATTAAATAAAATAAAATCCACCCCGAGTCGAATCTAACAAGGTAAATTATACGTTCTTTAATAAAGAGACAAAATGGCATGTGAATCCTTTTTTTGTTACGAGTAAATAAAGTGAGATGCTACAACCTCGCTCTCATATATATCATCTCTTATGTATATCATCTCATATGTGGTATGAATGTACGTAAAATCTATTTAGAACTAAGTCCCTTTCATTTCCGATGCATTTATAAGCAAAAGATCAAAGCACCACAGAAGGCTTTAGTTCTTTTAAACTTTTTTTTTAAAGTCTAAAGATTGTGCCAGGATACATTTGTAAATATTTCCACTTGCTCTGGTAGTAGAAGCAGATTGAATTGCTGAAAATGCCGTGTTTAAAATCTCGTCGGGGTATGTCTAACAAAATTCCAAAGACTTGATTTTCCTAGATTATCATTATTTCTTTTCTAAGGTATTTTAAACTATACTGTGCACATCATATCATGTACTTATGTACATATTCTAATCCATTGAAACTATAATACAATTAGGGCTGAATTTTAATAATTGCTCAAATTAAGCGCAATCGCAATAAAAAAACATATAAAGATCTACTTCAAATCAAATAAGCCTCATTTTACATTGTTGAATGTCGTGGCCGTAAGTCAGCTTCAAAAATTTACAAGGCACTAACAAAAGCAAAATAATATTCATTAGTATCCAGCATTACTCTCTCTTATCCTTGGCCTACATAAACACGGACATGTTATTTTTTCGCAAAAAATCGAAAAAAATGTAAAAACCGAAAATTCGGTGTTTTCAGTTTTTTGGGCTAAACATTTTAATCTAACAAGCCATTAAATATAAATTCAAATCAAATCACCTGCACACGTGCTTCACTAAGATCCAGACGGAGGGCTAACTCCTCCCTGGTGAAAACATCCGGGTATTGTGTCTTTTCAAAAGCTCTCTCAAGCTGGTGCAACTGAAAGGTTGTAAATGTCGTACGACTTCTCCTCAGCTTTCGGGATGGAGGTCCATCTCCATGTCCGCTGGACATGTGGTGGTCAAGTTCTCCATGACCTGCCCCACTTGAAAAGTCCAGGTCATCATTACTCGTTTGGGACTCAATCACGATGTTGTCACCGGAAATCATGGATTTGTGCCTGATTTCCTCACCTCCTTCAGCTCTGCTATCCACTTCATCACTGCTTTTACCATCTTCCTCCTCAGAGTGACTACCTCGTCGCCTTTTCACTGACAGTCTCATAGATTCTCGCTCCTGATGATCCTCCTCGCCTTCCGTTTCCGCCGATGTGTTCTCATCAGGGATTTCATCCTCACTACTCGTTGAGCTACTGGATGGAACCATTCTGTAGTCCACGGTCTGCAAACAATTATTAACTGGCTATTGAATTATCACTATTTCTCAATCTCCTCCTCCTAATCTCTATCAGCAGCTTATTTTTCTTTTAATTAAATTACAAAGAGAATTCCTCGTCCAAGTAGAGCATACAGAAATGATAGCTTCAAGTCTTCAAGGAACACATTGACTACAAAAACATTCTGGAATCAAGAAAATCCAATTACTCTCCTTCCAACCTACAGCGTGACTCAACCTACAAGTTACAACCTACCTACGTACCTGGAGGTAGTGAATGACTCACGTGTAAAAATATTTACTCTAGCAGATTGATGTGAAGAAATTACTCACCTGGACTTGTAAGCGGGAGACAGAGTGAGTGTGGGACGTCCTATTGGCTTCATGAGCGGTTGCACCTTTCATCATTCCGGAATGATTGATCTCAATATGCCCTGGAACAGAGAGTATTATTAAAAATTCCATTGTTAGTATTGTTACTCTCGTAATATACAGCAGATATCATGGTTGAGCAGCCCTATTCACCCAAATTCCCTACGCAGTCCTCCTTCAGAAACTTCTCCTAGTATTTAACAACAGGGGACTTAATTAGTTGGGACTCTAAAGAGATTAAAATTAGCATTTGCTAAACTCAGCCAAGGTAAGCCATAGTTGAATATCGATAATTGCCTTTAATTCCCTCTCTTCATCCCTCAACGCAATCACAGGCGAATTGTTCCTTCCTAGTGATGACGAGCTTAATGCCCCATGCGGGTCCTGGAGCATGTAATATCCAAGCATACCTACGTATATTATCATTACGTCCCTCATATGATCATTACATAAGTTATGTCTCACACGAGACACGGCCAATTGTTTAGGGTTGGATGACTGATTGCTCCTAATGCATTACAGGGTGTAGACAGATCGGTTAAATTTATATTTGTGCCATAGTCCACTGGGTGGAATGAACACATCTCTTCTTGTTAGTTATCAATGAAAGACACACACACACACACACACACACTTGGAAATGTGCATCCATTTAGAAAAAAAAATTACGAGTCGAAACTACACAAGGGATGATGATGATATCAGATTTAATTGAATTCAATGTATAATATTATATCTATTAGTAGTGAAGGGACAGTATTTAAAATAAATTGGGGTGATCACTCTCCGACTCGTCTCTCTAAGGCGGAATGAGGATTTAATTAGAGATGGACTTGAATAGATTCCGACCGTTTGTGCATATCCCCTGCCACGTGGCCCTTTCAGTGTCCCCGTCCCCAATATGCAATATTGTACGTTTTTACAATGTGAGTCACAAAAATTTCGGTTGAAAACATACGGGGAACTAACATAAATTCTGATGTGTCACACAATTGGGGAATACCCAATATACATGCAGAGATCACACAGGGTAATTACAAAAATATTCTGGATACTTGTGTGTGCATTTTATATTTTAATCTCTTGGAGCACAAAGGGCTCCCCTGATTATGTACCAATTAAGTTAAATAATATTCTCAAGGGGTGGACAGTTTTGTAATTTATTCTCATGACTTTTGGTTACTTTGGGGGTGTACACGTGGGTATTAATTTTATGCAAATTTTGCTAACTCATCAGCCTTAACTATCGTCAGTATAAAGTTACATGAAAGTCTAACCTGAACTGAACTAGTCTAGACTAGTTTGGTCTAATTAATGCTATAATTAATTATATTATCAAACCTGTTCAATGATATCCTTTATAATTATTAAAAAAATCAATATAGAGTACAAACAGATCACTTATATTCAAAATACATTGGATGAACATATTGTGCCGAGTTGGAAGCGATAAAGATATAGGTGCATATTGTAAAGAGTTATTTCAAAGTCATAGTATCCTAGGCCGTCCTAGGGATCATCCAACTCGGGATCATAACATGGGAAATGTTTTGGCCAATTAACTAGGGCCCTTACACTTTATTAGATAAACATAATGGGCAGTGGGAATCGTAATGAGATTTTATTTTGGGGTTAAGCAACATACGGATTCAGCATTTTATGCATGCATTTTATATCTGTATATACCGAGTACACATGAAATCCTATTGTCAAAAGCCGAAAGCAATAAAATAAATTGTACATTATTGTTCCTCAATGTACTTGAATACAAATACAGGGTGAGGACGTGGCTGAACACTACCGCTCTGAATTCTAAATTGTAAATACCAAAAAACTAAATACTCTCCAGAGACTAAAGAGGGGATAAACTGGATCATCTGAAATGACAACCCTCCCAGCCAGCTTCACTAAAAACTGAAACTGATGAGCCCTTATGGAACTTGACATGTAATTAAAGCATGGCTTACAATTCTGATCATAGTTTTACTAATTTTGTGCCCAATATGAATCACAAGCCCTCATGAGAGTCAATCCTATAAAGATCAAAGACCACACCAAGTTGAATGAAACTAAGTGCCCCGTCAGCTCTGTGTATTGGTACACATGCATGCATGTATGTAGATGTATGTATGCATTCGTAATGTAAGATTGATACCCTCCCTTCTACCCTCCTCGGATTTATACTTATTTTACAATCTACACACAACTAATACAGAATGGAAAGGACCCTCCGCTATACAAATACTGCAGATGGCCCAGCCCTTTGAAGGGGGACACGAAGGTGTAATTATCTCAGAATAAATTTCAACCCATGGGAAACAAAAATAATATTGTATTATATATTTGTACTACATTTCGGCTCCGGACAATATCCAAGGGATTGCATGACAATCATACCAAACTACAAATGAATAACATTGGGGATGATAATATCTCGTTATATGAGCCATATATAATATGTAGGCATGTAAAGTGACACTGTTTAGACTTCGTGCGAGTAAAGATAAATGAATTGACTCAGCTATTTTGACTATTACAAGCTTGGGAAGCAAGCACAGTGCTAAATATGCATGTACTAGGGACAATGAACATTGAATTCTTAATTAAGGGACAGCTGCAGATTTAGGACTAATAAGGGCACCAACTTAGCCTATCTATCTATACGGGGGTGAGCATGAATAATGAAACCCTTAATTACTTAATTTGAAAAAAATACAATATCAAAACTTAATTACCTTGATTGATAAAGCCGTTAAAATTGTTCTTGGAGCAGGCCAAGAGCTTTTCAATACTTGAGTAGACAGACGTGACCTTTTTTTGCCGGTGTGGAGTTGGTGGAGGTGTGGAGGTAAATGTGGAGTTGGTTACAGATTTGGAATTGCAATTAATCCCGTTATTTGCACTTGGATCAGTTGAAATTGTTGTAGGCAAGGGATCGATCAATGACTTATTCATCATGTTGATTTGTTGATTCTTTTAAATTGATAAATAATGGCCAAACAACCGTTCTCCAATGTCCTTCTGTTCGTTCGTATACTTAATTGAGGAGATTGTGGAGTAGTATGGTGAGGGGTTTGATTACCGATACATGTGGATGGATGTATGTGTGCTGAGATTGATAACGTGTGGTGGGATTTCTTGTGTTACTAATAGTACTAAAATGGTTGGAGTCGGGTGTGAAGTTGACGTCGGGGATTTGGGATGTTGTCAATGTTGATAATAGCTCGTGCTATTGCCCTGTGAATCAAATTTGTTGAGTCTGATATTCTGATAACTATGCAATGACTATAGCTTGATTGATTTTAGTGGCCGTCTGTGAAGGTATAGATGATTAGGTTAACCGCCCGGACTTCCTTATAAATATGCAGATTAGGTAGGTAAAGGAGTTTGAATAATTCTCCCCTGACTGGATATTAATGTGGATGGTTGGCTTTTGGGATTTATTTGATTAAATGCAAAATATGATTATAATTCCCAGAAAGTTTGCACACTTGTTCTTTCTCGTATTGAATCGTTCGAGTATTTGACAGCCACAGCATGCATAGGAGTTTCTGTCTGAAGCTCACTAGTAAGTCATCCACTGTATTATAGATTCATACAGGTCATTGAATCCTGTATACTTGATTTGATGATCAATTGTAAATTACGTGCAAATCACACAGAATCTAAGTTCCTTATTTTTCCAGTCAATATTTGCTTTGCAAGACGGCACGGCACACAGAGATATAATGTCAACACACACACAGATATTAGTAACTTCAAAAGGACTTCATAGAGTAGAGTCGAGTCTCGAGTCTGACAGAAATTTAATGACTAATCTCTACTCAAATTAAGATTTCTATCTGCAGATTCTAATGACTTGGCTTAGTTCATTAGTAATAAGAGTTTGAGGTCTATAGTGTGACTGATTTATTAATTTTTAAGACGATCGTTTTAAACTCGTACCTTTCTATAACTATCCTCAGGGATATTGAAGAAAGCAAAGTACGTGGCCAAGCCGAGCAATGTCAAACAAAGTGAATTCTTATTAATTTATTTTTTATTCCGTGTCTCGTTTTAATATCAGTCCACCCGGCTTTCCCCTTCTGAGAACAACTCCACTCGTGGATATAAAAACTCTTCCACTTTATTTGATTAAGAATGTCAATTATTTAAATAAAAACTCAATTAACTTCACACTCTTTGCCCTCTCTGCACAGTCTGTTGGCGTGTACGACCACAAGCTGGGAAATAGGTACACTGTTCGTATGTATTCACTTTGGAACTGCCCAAGAGCATGTAATAAGTAGTTAGCTGGTTTTTGGGAGACGGTGATATGAGAAGAGTGTCGTAATGTCAATAGACCTCAAGGTGCAAATGACACAAGAGTATTGGACAGAGTATAATGGAAGAATTTTTGGATGTTCTCCTGCCTGGCCCTTGGGTAGGAATGAAATCCAACCCGTTTTTTGGATCCGAAGAGAAGATAATAATTAGTGAGGGTAGTTAGCTCGTTAGGTTAATCAGGGAACCCCTAAGGGTAGCAGTCTGGATTTTGGTATTAGGTAGGATTGGGCCCCCCGGTGCTAGATATACATGTGCACACTACTTCTCAATAGGAGATACATTGAGAGAGAGGGAATCACACAGGGCATGAAGGAATCATCCGGTCGTAATGCTTTAATATAATGTCCTTAGCATTTTGGGATTCCTCCCTGGATTCTTAACAGTCTCCAATCCCAGGATCCGGGATGGAGACGAGCCCCGGGTAGGTCTGGCTATCCGGGTGAATGTCCCAGCCCTCTTTTTTGATACTGATACCCATGCCATACTAACTTCATCTCATTATTAATATTACATGGAAAAGATATCCTGGACTCTAGCCAAAGAGTATTTCTGCACAGGGATGTAGGAGCCAACGAAATGAACCTCACAACCCCATCCCCGATTTGGGAGTGCGGTCGAGATTTCTCAACACTCTCTGTCATCTGTGCAAAGAAGGCAAAGCATAATGAGGGCATTCCAAGTAAAACATTTACTCCCATGAGGTTAATTACAAATAAATTACCATTAAATATTAAAGAAATTTTACTAAAAGACAATTAACCTTGGGGCAAGTTAGGGAGTCGTGGGCTAGCTTGAGGATGCCTGTCTAAATCCAAATCTCATTAGGCACCTTGGGAGATTATCGAAAAATTGAAGGGGAATGACAGTTTAGAGTTTCCCTTGATGGAAGTTTGGAACTTTGGAAGTGACACTGTCAACTGTACGAGCCTCTCTTACTTATCGTCTGCATTGGAGAGAAATGTACTTGAACTCGACTGTCTATTTTAATTACGAAAATGTATTAAGTATTTGTTCTCTGGTAATTTTGTCCTCAAGGTGTGAACCATATTGAGGCTGGGGTATTTGTCTAGGCTTTTAAGCACAGGTTACCAGAGTCTAGAGATGGCTTAAGAATTATAATACACAAGTTAGCTGCTGGAAAAACTTCATGTGTCACGTCGACTGTCGTCTGGCTCTGGCTGGACAAGGCTTTCGTTTTATGTCGTTTTGTTATTCTGCCAGGTAGCTGTTTTTTTCTTGAAAGGTAATCCTTTTTAGGAACAATAGGGTCATAATATTTTAGTTAAGGCTTGGGAAAACAATGACCATCAGATGTTACTCATGTTGACTGACTATCCTTGCAACAGAAGTGAGTTTTAAATGAGATTATTTAAATATTAGAGTTTAGAACAGTTTCAGATTGCAAATTATTAATCAATCTGAGTTTTAATTATTATTTGTACAAGAATAGCAAACCAATTAAACGATATCAATTGAATTTGGAACAAAGTTTAAAAGATAATAATTAATATCCGGACTTATGCTGGTTTAATTAGGATTGTTGCAATTAGAATTTATATTTCAGATGCTTGATTATAAAGTTCCATCTTACATCCCTTTATTACTATGGCTGAATACCAAAATTACCATAAATGAAGAAGTCGAATAAATCCTTTGTTAGCTGAAGATCACCTGTCATATACATATGCATCTCTAGGGGACTGTAATAATCTCTAGGTGACTTTTAGAAAAGGGCAATTTTTTTACCTTTATTGTATTCCAAGGCAAGGTCTCATTAATCGGTATTCGGTATTTGTATAATACAGCTAAGCTAGACTCAGCATGGAACACTTTATAACCTTATAACTTATCCCTCTACATATTAGCATGAGATCAGAAAGTAAAATAATTTCATTCATTGAGAATTCCAATTCTAAATATACCAAATTTGAACTCATGATTAATTACATTTGAAACGAAAAGAGATGACTAAAACTTCCAAAAGTCGTTGATTAAAAATATTTTTAAATGAAAAAAATTCATGACTCAATTAATAAGGGGAAAATTATTACGGAAAGATTTTCAAATTAAGTCATGAGTATTGTATCAGGTTCTGTTTTATTGAATTGAAAATAAATCTTTACCAGCACAGTCAACAGTACAAAAAATGTACTACTGTAGCATGCTCTCCCAGATTTAATTTGAAATCCTCCCTAACTCTAAGATGACAATGCTATAAAGTCACTACGAAACAACCCTGTAACTCAAGGAAGTTTTGACTTAATAAATCAAATCTAATCCTTCCTACCATTATATGTTGGCACGCGAGTAAAAAGCGTTGCAAAAAGTATAAAGGAGCTCGCTGGGAAAACGAAATTAAAAACTGCTCAAGGCTTGTTTAACTAAATTAACTTAATATTATAAAACTTTCAATGTAACAATTTTTGAAACATTTTTTAATGGCTCTTTAAATTGAAGTTTGAAATTTAGATCAATTTTTTGAACAGACGGACGAAGTGATATGGCTGCTGTCATATTCAAATGTCTAATTTGATTTCTAAGTTGAATTCGATAGGCGGCGAGCCAATACATACCGATTAACGACGGATAAATGTCATTGACTAATCCCAGTCAGTGCAGAGTAGAGCCCCTGTTGTTGTCAAGTGGGCTAACACTGTAATATCGAAATCGAGTGTTTGCCTCATTTGATTGGAACTTTTCAATAGATTGAGCACAAGAGAGAGAGATGTGTTCGTCGTATTCATTGGGGGACATTTATTGGGCTGAGAAATGAAGAAAACAATCTGAAATTTAATATCCGAATAACAAGTTGAAGATTTTATTACAATTTAGACAAATTCTATGACATTTGTGCGCTTACAGCTTTTTATTGCATTTGACATTTCTTTTAAGCTAGTAATTACATATTTTATATTCATTTAACTTGGTTGAGAACCCAGATATATACTTTCTCAGACAAAAATTAATCATAGTCTATTTTTAATTTCTTACACTATATGACAATCGTGAATGAAAGGGAGAAATAAAATTTCGGGATAAAACAGTAATATACTATAACTTATTTATAATTTATAAAAAAATATATATAATGCATTACAGAATTATGAAAAATGTCACATATTTACAAAACTTGGTCCGATCTCCCCTCTAAAAGATCTGTCTGTGACAGATCACATCTTCCCCACCTCTGCTATCCAATGCATACCATAACCTTTTTGTAGGGGGTGTCATTTATCCAAAATCTACCATATAAGTGCCCTATGATGATTGTGATGGGAATATGATATGATCGCTACCTCGGTCAACTTGAATTGTTAAGAAATTCTTTACATAGAACTTAATGATGTCCACAGACCTCCTGAAGCGTCTATTTCCCCCTCTATTAAACATCTCGGGAAAAGAGTTGTTGCTGCAAGTGAAAGGGGCTTGAATTTTGCATACTTCCCCATGAAATTGGATAATGTGTTCTCCTTAAGCCGAGCAGCAGGGAGCTGGAGATACTCTGGACAGAGTTGTCATCTCTAATATAGAACCTCTAGTCCTTGACCACTAAGAATGAGATTTATCAAAACCCGTCTATTGAATAAAATTTCGATGCCATAACCATCTTCTGAATCTGACTTCCGACTGAGCTTCTGTTTGGAAGTGGCTCAAGGTGACCGGTCTTGGTCCATCAAAGTTCTACAAGAGTATCGACTTATTTTTTTCAAATCTATAAGGTTCTAAATAAGTGTTGGTGTGTTTGAGCTGATAGTGAGGTGACGACAGCCATGTTCATATGCATTGCCTTTATATACTTAGTGACACCTTGTTTCCAACTTAGCTGACCTTTAAATATTTCTAAGTAAATAAATTATTCATGACTCAATGAGCACTTTAACTTTTGTGCATGGGTCTTGAGACATCTTCCCTCTCGAGAGGACAATCGAATAAAGCTGAGGATAATACCCATTAGGGCCACTTACCCGTCTCATTTCACACGAATAATACACGGCTTACCTACCTTTCTAATGATTCCATCACACTAACAACCCAGGAGTGAGCCTAGGAACATATAACGCCATCCATTTACCACTTGTTTGTTAGACTAACCAAGCATGATGATGATGTACCGATTTCCCCTGTTAAAGCCAGGGAGTCGGGGTGTGTATTATCAGGAGCTTATCTCACCCCTGGATCACCTTTAAAATTCGTCATTCCCCTTTAGCATGATAATTGTATACTATCCACGGATCCAGGCTTTTATTCATTCCGGGTTTCCCTCCACACCGGTACTGGAGAGAGATGCTAATCAAGTGTAAATATCTCTCATTTCATTATTCCATTTACTAATGGGAAGTTTATGAAATAAAAGAAGCCCTCACTCTTCTCAGAGGACCTGAGGACGTAAAATAAAAGTTATTGTGATGTAATGTGCAATAGAGTCGTACGGAGTCCATATAAAAAGAAGCCAGTAGGGTTCTAAACACCTGGCTCTTAAGTTATGTAGAGTTGTGATTATTATGAGTAGGACTGAGTAGTATGTTATGATATTTATCTTGGCAATATGTTGTTCTGGAAGCTAATTGCTAATTTTTACAGAATTTAGAACAAAGTGGCTACTAATGAGCTTTGGCAAAGATTGAGAATTCTTTGAACAAGGGGCATTGGCCAGTAAATTGCTATCTTGAAGGAATGCTGTAGTTTGATATAAGTTGGATTCTAGGGAAAAAACATATGATCAAGCTATTACTAGTTTATTTTATCTTTTTTTTTTTTACTTATTAGTTGATTTTTAAATCAATTCAATTTGTCTTCTCCGGTTGCGATTGGTATTCTCTGCTATCATTGTGTTATTTACACAGATTCATAAACAAGACGTGGATTTATGAGATAGCAACAATTAGGCAGTTTAATGTTTACTTAACATCTTTCTCACCACAAAAATAATATTAATTATGTGTATGTTTTAAAATTAAATTTGGCAAATCGTCCAATCAATCAATAATTTATCATGTCAAGTGAGTGGTTTATTTGCAAATCTACATTCTCTTATAAAATAAATTGAGAACTGTTTATAATTTTGTTTTTTAAATCAACATTATTCTAACTATCACTATTAGATAATTCTGCCTATTTCTTGTTTAGTTATTAGAGTAAATGCTAAATATTCTGTCTATCACACTACATTACGACACCCTGATCATGTTCCTAAGAGATCTCCATCGCTTTAAAAAGACACAAACTACAACTACGTAATAGCTGATGCATCAATTTTAGCTTAAAAGGTAGATGTGATCCCCCACCCCCTCTGCCACTCCTCAATTCTTTTCTGTTTCAGAGACACGGGAAACGAGAAGAGATTATACAGAGATCTCATGTGTACGATGTACCCGGGTTTCCTACCTTCCTCATCCAGCCAAACATTTCCAACATTCTGCTCACAAAACTCATTTGATTCGGTGTGCAAATATTTGCAAAAGCCTTGTACCCACCATTTTATTATTATTATCATTTTATCCAGCTCAAATTCACTTTATTCCAATCTAATAAAGACTGGGGATAGAATAGACCTTTGTTGTGGGGGTAAGGACTTAAAGACACAATAAAATTATCTCCTCGTGAGTGACGATTACTGCAATAATGAAATATATATACTTTGCTACATCATATATAAGAAAAGGATTGGGATATATCCGATAGCAAATAGACATGGTCGACACACACTGTATAATGAGACGGCCTGCCTACATCCAATAATATTCCTTCAAGCAATCTCTTTGTTAAAACCTTCCTTTGTTCCTCAAAAACATTGGCTTAAATTTAATTACTCCTCGTTTGACAATCCAACTTAAAGTACATAAATCCACGATGAACAAATTAATATTAGGCCCTTAGAGGGATTTAATTAAAATTTAGAAATAGAGTTAATTAAAAATGTAAAACAGAAGCTGGTGCGCGTAATACAGTGTGCTAGATTGTATTGCGGTTTAAAAATCAAAATGGTTTCGAATAAAGTATAATCATTTATCAGCTCAAAAAGAGTAATAGCTTATGATATTACTTTATTTTGTCTTCAAGCATTCAGAGCAATTTATTGCTTTGAATTTTTGTTACTGTTTAAAAATTATGGTTCTTATGAACAATCCGTTTTTAATGCAATCAAAGTAATATTAATCTTTAAAAGTCGTAAAATTTACTGCGGCATGAAATTATTTTTCATTGAACACGAATAGAAAATTTTAAAATATTTAATGTTTTGATGTGTTTTTAAATTCAGTTTTTGGAACTAAATGTTTATTTTATTCTTAAAACTAAGTCGGTGTTCTGGTTTGTTAGAAATTGGAACACAGTCTAATTGAATTTTAAGTTGCGTTTGCATTGAAATTTGTAAGGTTACATGGGAAAATTTTTAGATCGTCCATTTGATATTTTCCAGCCTACTTTTTCCAGTAGTGAAAAAAAATTTCTTTTAAAAATTGTCATTGCAAATATATGAAAGGTAATATGGAAAATAAATCAAAGTTAATAGCAAATTTGACGTCTACTGAAAGGAATATGACTCTCCATATAAATTTCGATCACACAATTTATTTAACATTGGTACTTACTTACCGAATTTAAAAAAAAGCAGGGCAGCATGGGAAAATTTGGGAAATTAAATAATTTTTCCCTGGCCGTTGTTTGAGGTTTTGATGGCTTTGACATAGTTACCAGTTACCACTGCCAGTTAAATAAAGTTTAGGTAAACTAAAATTATTATTTTAATAGCATCAGTTCATCCAAACTCGTAAGTAAGTTCATAAGTGACTGTATGAGAGGAGAAAGTTCAAAGTTCATAGTTTTTTAAACCACTGGAGAAAACGGTGATCTCACTAACAAAATTCTTGAGTTCGAATTTGTTTTTTTTAAATTTTAGATAAGAAAATGTACTTATTTCATGTAACACTTGAGAAATATACTGAAATTGTCAATCCTATTGATTTCAATCCTCTTTTGTTAGCTTCCACTTGATTTTCCCTATTCGATTTGGTTCAGCCTCCGAGTTCCATGTAAACGCTCAATTATTTGCACGGATTGGGTAAAGTGGCATCTTGATACGTAGAGGCACACGAACCGTAATAGAGTTAATAATGACGCAGAGTAATAAATATGAAAATCCATTTGTGAGCCAATATCGCGTAGCACTATTTATTTAGCGTCCTCGTCTGATTTGAATCAGAATGATTATTATGATGTTTGGAGTCGATTGGAAATGAAATCAGGCTTCCAATAAACTGTGATAATCTTGGACACACGACACTTGCAAGATTTATTAAATCCTTAGGTCAATAATAAAAAGCTAAGGCACGAGTCCCGCTTGTGGTCACTATTTACACGGGCATTAGTCCCACACACGCCCAGCCCTCGCTTATTGCCTTCCTTTGCCATCCTCTTGAGCAGAGTCCTCATCCTTTATATATTAGCTTCATGGAAACTATTCATAACACTGTCTAGCTTTCAGAGTCCTTAATAAATATCGAATAACAAACACGCCAATGGACAAGGGCTTTCAGGAGTAATCCCACCCGGTGGGCAAAATCAAATCAGGAATTATTAGTTTAGTTTTTTTCGCGTCAAATAATGAACACACCGTCATTCCAGCTAATCTTCGTTGATCCCATGGAATCGGGTGCCAATTATTTACTTAGGTGAGAAAAATTATTAATTAAATATGGATATTAAATTCATCCTCTTCCTAGTTGCAGAATTGCTTCATGGGCCTCAGGTTCATTAAATGGGCTTATAAAAAACTAATAAAATCTCAAAAATTCTCCAGGCTCTAATGCTTTCTCAATATTGAGTTTTGAAACCTTTTTACGGTTTTCAAATGCAATCAAGATCATAACAGTTGTAATTTATCACGCTGCACATGTTTAAGATCCTGATCTCATCTCATCTAAAACGACGTGTTAGAAATATATTCCATATGATAGATCAGTCAACATTGCCCCAAAAACCACAAATCTCAAATCTGTTCAGCTATACCAAAACTCCGGGTTGCTGAATTCCCATGGGACAAATTGGGATTTTAGTCATTATAATTTCCAGCATAGATTTATGATTAATTTTCTAAAATTTCCTTGGCCTTAGCTGCAGTTGGAGATCGCAATACGGTTTACCCCAATTATCTTACCTTTTGCCAGCAGCATGTCACTCGATTCGGAAATACCACAAAGACATTTTCTAAGTTGGATAGCTACAAAATAAATGAATAACTGATTGGATTTCCCATTTTAATCACCAATCCTCCTGAGGATGAAGCAGGGAATCATTATCAACAGGGTCGGTGGTCTTTCCATTAACAATACAATCCAGCTCCAGTTTATCATCATCTCGTTTTTAATGACATTTAGGTATATTAAGTCAACTTTGGGCCCCCGTACAGCATAGCGAGATTAGGATTATAAATTACAGATCAAGGTTGTCATTTACAAGTAGTTATTTATATAAAGCTTTGTATATAAATCCGATCCCTGGATTTTTAGAAAAGTTTGTCTCCATCGAATATGCTGGTGGGAGTATTGCAGATAGGAATTGGAGTACCAGCTGGTCCTGACAGGCCTGGCTAATCCGCCTTCTTTATAACAAAATTTGTGTCGTATCCTAGTTGATTACCCAGCTCAAAAGGTCTTGTATCTGATGCGATATGATGATAATTATTATTATGCACGTGGAATATTTAATTTCAGCCGATGAAATCCATTAGAAAATACCCGGTAGGAGAAAATTTACTCAGGCCCACCCAGTGTCTCGGATAAAAAGGAAAAGCTCGGATTTCTCATGTTTCAATCTCTGATCCTCTTTCCCTGTGATTACCCGTAATGTCCCGTCTAATGCAGAGATTAGATTCTACTAAAGGCATGATTATTACAGCCTTCTTTTATACAGATACATCTACGGCATGTCAACATCAGATCTTTTATAGTTACTGGATGAAAGCCACTTTTACTTTGCCTGTATTTTATCTTTATAAATACATCCAGACTTTTCACACAAAACCCTCGATGATGCACAATTAGTCAACTAGCTTCATATTTTCTATCAAGCAAAGATAATGAGTGGGAATCGATGGAGTTGAGGTTCGTGGATGGTAAACAAGATAGTTGTCGTCATCTAGTAGATTTTTCTATAATACCCGGAGATCCCTTACTTTTCTTGGGTAGTTGTCCTAATAGTTGATAGCTGATACCCGCCTCGGGGATATCGGAGGAAAAATATCTCCTTTAAGCTAGCCCCCAAGCAAGCTCCACCTAAGGGTGGAGGATAAATCCAGGCCGGCCAATTTCCTGGATCGTTTTATATTTCATCTCATCTAATAAAATCTGAAATCATTTCAATAAAAATGTATTCAGACTTCGATTTAATTCCTTTATTCGCACGAGAAGAAAAGCGTTTAATTATTTACTATCAATCTTAACATCTGCAGTTTACCCCTGTTTAAAGTACAAAATCCAAAATAAAATGGGACTTAAATCTAAGTTCCAAGTTGCAACTAACCCGAGTCTCAAATTTATAAATTGATTAACAATTAAGGTAAATTAATAACTACTAATACAGTCCATTATTTTCCTTAGTCCAGCTTAGAGAAATACAAAAGAGTAGATTGTGATATTTGATTCCTGATTAAACATAATGGGATTCATGAGATTGAAAGGGTTGATGAAGTAGAGCATAAGCTCCTCTCTTCCTCTGTACTCTGTACTCGAACATACGCACAACAATACATGCACGTACACCACCCAGCTTACTTATACGAAGTTCCTCAGCCCAACTTGTACACATGAGTATGACCTGCTCTATATTTACAGAGATATGCCTTAGGGGCTAATAATAAATCTTGTGAAGGGTGGGAGCGTGTGCCTTGTCAACTCAGTCTTGGCCCTCAGTCACACGAGGATTATAATTTGTCACACTACCAAAAGCACCCTTTTCCCTTCAATTCTTTCCCACTACAATTCATGCATTTTTCTCCATCAAATAGTTCCTAATAGTTTCTCCTGACTCACTTGTTATTATCTTTATTACCATTATCACACTCTTGACTATTACTCCGCCTTTCTTATCACAAAAGACTGCCTATCTAGAGTTTCCCAATCTCGACTCTCATAGGACTACCCGCTACATATTATATATATATACCCGCATCCACTACAAATATGCATCTATGCAGAGCTACTCTCAGCTCTATTGTCAACTTGTCAATGAAATCACAGTAATCACACTGGCTGAGCGGGACCGAAGCTCAAAACTCGTTGTGAATGGGAACTTTGCGAAAAAGGGTTAGATTACATAAATACATGCATGTGCATCATTTGTATTTTAACCTCTGACTACTTGAGCACAATAACCAGATACATTGTGTCCAAACGTGAGATATATTATTATCTCCTTTAGAACATATATATGTACATATGTATATATATATAGGGTCTGTTTGTTATTGTGTTCTACCAAACAAAACACAAACACCCTAGGATATCTAAGAGTGATACTTTGCTCTGTTATTATCTTTATTCCTGTGACCATTTCAATTGTCTTGTCCGTCTATTGGCTCTGCATTCACAATAGCAGAGTTGAAAATGACCCTGTACAAATAAGAATACACCTATTTAGTACTGTTGCACTTCTTCCGTCCATTTCTGTGGTTTTCAATTGAAGCCGTCCAAAAAAAATTATACAAAAGGGTTGGATTATAATTACCTCCTTTGCTTCTGCATACAAATCTATGCAAATGCATATATATTACGATTCGTTCAAGAGCAGATTCTCTTCAGCTGTTTAGGGTAACAGGGTAAATATTTCTTAAAGTACTTCTTATTTATCCAATAGTTCCTAAACATGGGTCCTAACTACTAAATTTACATACTATCACTCCCTTGAGCACTTGAAGGGAATAATAGGTAGGGTGAAAACAGAGTACTTGAAAACACAATGAAATTACACGTAAGTAGCCAGAGTGGACAATAGGATTTGGAGTTGACTATGAAGTATAGGTGAAAAGGGCTCCTTGAGGATAATTATGCCAAAAGAGAAACCTCAACCACCTAACCGAATCACCCGAGAATAAATAATCAATCTCTGATGGTTTGGTAAGCAGGGAAAGGGTTAAATAAGCTCCAGCCCTCCTCTTCCCACTAATCCCGTCTATTGAGCTTCAATGGTATTTTATCCAGCCTATACACATAAGGACTGTGAGGGCTAATGCCAAACACCACACAAATATAATTTACCAGGATAACCCGACTAAATTTCGTCGAATAATTTCATCTAATTGGATTCCTCATCTGTTGACCGAATAAATGGAATTTGTCCTCCAACCTCGACCGATTCAAAGAGCTACAATATACCCAACAACAGTTTTATTTTCAAATATAGAGGCAAATGCATAATCCTTAAATAGTCGAAATTTTTTAAAAGGATTACATTTGTCTAGTTTTTTTTCAATGGTCGATTCTCTTGTAAGTTTTATTTTTAAGCCTTCCCTTTTTCGATGAGATAAGAGATAAGTGGTCTTCAAGTACGATTTACATTATAAATTCAGCTCTGGATTATTGATACAATTTCATCACAACTCGTTCCTCAACCTTAGACACAGTTATAGATCTCTCTCTGCAACATACAAACATACATTTTTAAATCTGTCCTCCCAATGTAATCCCTTTCGGGCCAGGATTTCCCACCTGGACAGCTAGGACTCTCATTATAACTAAACTCACTTTATAATGCAACTCCATACGACTTTATTGGCTTGGAATAATTTGTCAAAAGTGTAACAGCTTCATCCCTCTTGCCCTGCTTTCCTCTGTCGGCTGACTATCTCCCGACCCTATGAACGAGTGAAGTTAAGGCAAAAAGGTTTTTTAAGCTCAAAATGGGAGTAATTTGATGTAACGGAATTTTATGGCTGGACTCTGAGGGGGTCTCCCTTTATCACTTTTGTATTAGAGGCTTCTGAGAGATGATGAAGGCCTAAAAAGCTTTATATACTTTGTACGCAGAAGAGCTATTACCTACAGACCCTTTGGTATGGACATATGTATGTTTTAGTAAGGGGCTTGCATAGTCCGAATTATAAAAAAAGTCGCGTCAAAGGGCACAAAATGTGGTTCACTTATTGGTACATTAGATTATAAAAGAGGAAGCTTTGGAGTACATGAGTGCTTTGCTTGTTGTGTCCCTCCATTTATTTACAGTGTGGAACGTGATTGGAGTTACAGGACTAATGCTGTAGTAATGTAGGGCAATCGTGGATCCTTGTGTGTGTGAGGATTATGTGGAATTATCATCACCCGTAAAAAGTCCTCTCCTTCTAAATGGAGGTTAAAAAGGTGAAGTGGGCTTTATAGAGATGAGTTCATCTGCAACTGATTCAAAGTGACATGCTTTTTGTCCACCACTGGCTGCCCTGCGAGAAATTCTCTAGAAATTGCTAACACTGCCTTGGATCATTAGTGGTATTCTGTTAAGCGGCATCGGAGAAAATTTTGATCTTGGTCTTTGGACAAGGTAGGATATGGTATTATTTTTATGTAAGGTGTTTGGTATTTATTTACATTAAAACTTTTATAACTAACATTTTTACTTAATACTTAGATAGATTTTCTGTAAAATTCAGTCTTTAGGCTGACGGAAAAGGATTACTTTAAAATCAACGATTTCGGATAGTGAGAATCAGTTTAAAAATAGATGTTGATTTTGTTTAATGATTTCTCAGTGGTAGAGTCCATCAAAAAGTATAAAATAAACTTGTTAATGTATTTATTGTGGCTTAAAATACATAAATTATAAGCCTGTTTATAATCAGCTTGCATGCCTAGTAAATAGCAATACCCACGCTGGAATCTTCAAAGCTGTAGGCGTACATGGAATCTTGAAGATTTAAGCTGGCAGATTCAACATTGGCCGAATCAATCCCAAAGGCTTTCCTTTATCAATCCTATTGCGTCCAATAAACTTAAGATATCAAAGAAAGGTATGATTAAATTCAAACCGGATTTGTCCGTCAATATAAAGTGGACGAGGTATACATGCAAGCTCTATACATCTATGTCTAAAAGCTAGAATACGATTTCCGTATCCAGCTCTCAAAATAAAAACTCTAAGTGGATTCAAAGCTAATCTTCCGTAGGTTGACATAAGAGCTGGAGAACACGGCCATTTCTATAGAGCGTAGGTGGAGTACTAGGTCTTAAATAAATCCCGTCTCTAAAAAAAATCCCATCCTAAAAGATGTGCTACATCAAAAACGGGAAGCTCTCTCACATAATCACGTAAAGGTAAATAGACTAAAGATTGCAACTAAGTTCCTTAGATTAGAGAAGAAATTAGTTGGCAATCTATCTCTAAAAGATGTGTACCATGAAGTCATGTGATGGTCTTGAGGGAGTAAGAGCCTAAAACAGTGTAGCCAATCTTTAATTAAATACATTAGAGCAAGGATGGAGGCTAAAGGGGCTGTGAGGTGGACTGAGAATTCAATCACTCCCTTCGAGTATTTTCGTAAAGATTTTGTAATTAGGGACAAATTTAACGGTGTCAATGGTGTGTAAAATTGGAAAGTTTTTCTCATTAAATGAAGCAGTGGTGGATTTTTTTCCTTTCCCTGGCACTGCCCGGCCCTCTCTTCCACACCGCTCTCCAAAGGAAGAGGACGAGCCTGGGACGGTGAGGAGGATGATGGAAAGGGTTGAAATTAACTAAGACAGGGAGATTGGATTGGATGATGTTGGCTGGGCTGAGTTTGACTTGGACGAAATTGAGTTGCTTTAGTTTACGGTGAAAGTAATAGAGTTCTTCTTGAAGGGAGTTTGTGTGTCAGGGAATGAAATGGGATGGGGAAACGGTTGATTAGGCAGAGTCAACAGGAATTACCATTTTATTGCCTTACACAAGCATTCGTTTGGGTGTAAACTGCTCTTTAGACAAAGTGGAATTAAAACAGGCTGCCCTTTGATGTCAACTAACTCAATATTTGACTCTCTTTCAGTCCCATCCTCCCTATGCTTTTCTGAAGCATTGACCTCTACGACTGTCTCATCCTTATCGAGATGTGTCATCCTGGCAGTGTAGAGCCAAATATTACTGGACTCGATTCTATTCAAGTGGAGTGCGTATGCTCTGGGCTCATTGGATTGAAAAATTGAGATTCGGACTAGTACATTCTACTTACCGAGCTTAACTCATTTTTTTAATACTATATATGTTTCTGAATTCTAGCTTGAGCTGTTTGATTTCTTTCATTTTAAAATCTGATAATTAATAACTAATTTCCTGTTTTCAGTTTAATCATGTTATTTATGGGTTTTTTTATAGGTCGGATAGGAATTTTTAAAGTACTGAGGCTGTGAAAGACTGCAAAAGTCTTATTAAAAGACACCCCAATATGGGGGCCCCAATGACACTTGATTAGATGCATTTGTAAAATTACGAGTTTTATTTCATACGTCAACGTCATACGTAGGAATATAATCAGACGAAACTTTTCAATGAAAGTAAGATTGTAAAATTGTACGTCAGTGTTTCCTGAAACTCAAATTTTCAATAACAGTTTTCATTTTCTTTTATTGTGCTCAATTTGCGGAATGGCTATGAATGAACCAGATTTTCAAATATATGGTGACAATTTGGTAATGCATACAACCTGGAAGAAGTTTCATTGCAAACAACTTGCAATTGAAATTTTTCACTAGTTTTTATTCGGTGTGTACGATTTAATTTATTTGAATGACAAAAACAATGTAATGCTTTTTGGGTGTACTGTTTTACACAATATATATGTATCGCTTTCCCTATTTTATAACCTATTACTCACAACATACTTTTTATATGCATGTTACAACTATTTAAAATAACTTAGGTTTATTTGTTCATTAATAGTGCGTACTTATAATTGCTTACATTTTAATTTCATTTGTAAAGCTTAGTGCACACAGCTACAATAAATACATCCATGTAACCGTATTGTTAAATCATGATCACAATCATTCCTATGAGATGAACCTACTATATAATACACAATAACGACTGTTTATAATATAATGCATGAACTTGGATGAGTTTAAAAAAGTTAGCTTTTTAAGATGTGAAACGTGTCTATACTGCAAAAGATTCAATGACTGGGGGAAAATCTGAATACAAAAATACATAAATTATTTACGGATTTCATATCTAAAACTGAGGTTGCTCGATTTTTAAGTTTAGGACAGCAATAACTAAAAATGCTAGCCTACCACCTGGCAAAAATGATTGCAATTAATTAACAATAATACTTGATGTTTTTGTGGACCTGAATTAAAAGATATCCTACCTCCTTATAATTTATAATTATATGGACATACCAGTCCTAGACATTTATCAATGTTCAATAACATAATTCCTATTTCTCAACGGGAAATCCCACACTGAATCGTATACATACAAATACGGGGTTTTATTAGCACAAGAAATATGGCTGAATTCCTAATCAAATTCACGTTTCTTATCCTTACAACACATGCCTGATACGCCAAGCAACAAAGGGCAGCATTACTTTCGGCAATTAACAAAACGTATTCAATAAACTAATTACCAACTTCAAAATGGTTAGCTATTAATTAATTGATTTGAATTCCCTTTGTCAACGAGTCAAGATGCTCCTTTGCTTTAAGCCGTAGCGCCGCAATGCTTGAAGACCTACCGACTCCACCCTCTCCGTTAACAGGAGATCCGCCGCCGCCACCCCCACTATTTGGAGGAGTGTGGATAGGACTTAGGTGATGTGCACTCATCAAAGGTGATCCCATTTTCTGAACAGCCCTATTCGCTTCCATGAGCGTAGTCTGGTGATGGTGATGGTGATGATGGGCTGCAGAAAGAAGTGACGCTGCGGAGGTAGGTGGGGTCAAATAACTCGGGTAGCAATTCTGAGGATGAGATAGGAAACCAGGTAGGGCATGGGACAACGTTGATCCTAAAAGCGGGGACGCTGCCAACCACGGGTCCATCAAGGAAAATGCGGCCTGATTAGACGCTGCTGCCCCCAATAGCCCGGCCATTGCTGCTTGGTTGGCAGATGCAGACCCTGAGGGGTTCCTCCCAAGGACTGAAAGCGGATAGTCTCCGAGGCCAAGGCGGGCTGCTTCCATCTTCTCTTGACGTCGCCATTTGGCCCTTCTGTTTTGAAACCATACCTGCAAAAATTATCAAAAAGAAATTGAACATAAATATTTGAAATACATTATGTTAAACCCACACATGTACAGGAAGAGGCAGGGGTCTTCTGGGTGAGGGAAAGAAGAAAGCTAAATAACCTGTGTACTACTAGCTTAGGGGGGAATGTCTATGAGTTTATGTGACGGGAAATAAATTGAATTTTGGGACACTTTGTAAAAATAAAGACCCAAAGGCTCTCTATCTATCATCATGATGATTATGATCACATCACATCATCATCATCATAACATTATGGATGGATGGATGGATTGATGGAGAGAAGAAAGAGGAGGTTATCGAAAAAAGGCTGGAGCAAGTTATTAGATTTGGTCCAATTTGTGTGGAGAATAAAGACGTGTGCCATTCCTTTGAAGGGCTGTTATTTCTTCGGGGAAAAAAATCCAAGTAATGTACTAAAGAGCACAGGAGAGAGCCCATTAGGGACTTCTATAGGATGGGAGAATAGCGTTGAATTGTCAATTAATATATCATCAGTCCAAAATCAATTTCGACTCTTCATTTTGGCTCTTTCAAAAGGCCATAACGCTTTAATCCAGTAAGGCTACACACTAACATCACCAGAAGACTTATTTTTTCGGGAGGTAGAGGCTTTTCCAGGAAAAGGGAAAGACTCTTTGTCAGATGAAATGTTCTTAGTGAAAGTAACGCCAATGTGTGAGACGAAAACAGTCTGCTGGAAGCCCGAAAAATTTTACGAACCTCTATATAGTCTCCATCGCATTGGATGCTACAAACGATAGGAAATGGAAGAATTGGTATAAGTAGAAGTTGACCATGTAGAAACTTTAATACCATTTTCAGCCGAACATTCTCGGACGTCAAATACTAAAAGGCAATGTCAATACGGCTTTAATTTTTAATTGAACTGACTTTACAGTTTTTCAATAAGTGGCAGTATACTTATCTACCTCCCTGCGCCCCAAAATGCCCCGAGAGAAGGTGAGAAGCTCTTTTAAATTTTAAAAACTTGTTCCGGCCTAGTTAGAGTTAAATTAGCATGGTAATTCCTCGTCCGCTTTTCCTAAATCTAATTTACTCCAATCTAATAATTCTACCAATTGTTAGCCTCAAACTATAAGTAGATTGTATTTCGTGAAAGAGGAATCATTTCTGAATGCTCTGTGCCCTTGCACCATCAAAAAATCTGATAGTGACAGTACCCGACCAGCCTGAACTTCAAAGTGCCTAAAAGAGCATAAATATACCAGAAGAGGACGAGCTTCCTTAGTTACTAGCTTTTGGCCCTGGAAGAAGCTTGAATTGTAGGAATCAACATCAAATTAGGAAAATGCCCCCACACAAGTTAAACTTTATTCTATCTATAAGGCATAAGGGATGTGTAGGTGTGAGTTTGAAAAGAGAACGTCCCCACCACCTACACTAACCAACTAGAGCCCAGAATCTAAACTAGGACGAGATTGGATGTGAATGGCAACTTAATTGCAGACTATTGTGTGAGCAATAAAGTGCTCCACCGCCTCCAAAGAGAACACCGCAAGATTAGATTTAAAAACTTAAATGAGAAAATTCGACGAAAAAGCACTTTCTTCCATCTCAAGAGACAGGGCTAGGAGATTCCATTCAGTTCCCTCTGCCAGGGATAGACGAGCAGAAAGTAGGAGCATATAGCAACTACACCAACCTCAACTACTATTTCCAAATGTACATGGAAAATGGGGAACTTTTTCATTTTGTTTTAATTCCACCATGACCGAAAACTGTAGGGAAGGCTAACTAGAGATAAGCTTAAGCCACCACCACCATCGCCTGTGTCTGCAACCCAGCCCCGACGTAGACGTTCTCGAACGCTCCTCTGGCTCTCGACATAAGCCATTAACTCCTTGAGCGTTAAATAAATCGAGTTCTTCCCACGAAACGAATAAATTGAAAACTTTTCTTTTTAATTAACTCATCGACTGTAGCTAGAGAGGAGAGGGAGCGAGGAGTTTTTACTTTAACACAGAGGGCCAAAAAGCCCCGAGAGTGAATTAATGCTAATTCAGCCTTTCAGAAAACACAGCCAATCTTCTTGTCAGAAAATCCAAACCATTAAACCTCAACTTGTTTGGCAAGTTTTTACTTTAAGTAATTAGTAAATTGCTTCACTTAGTTGAGCTAATTCATGAACTGGCGTGTTATAATTATTTACATTAAATTAATTAGTCAACTAGATACTCTTTCCGCCTCTGTCCACTAATTCACTACCAAGCAAGGCTGTACGTAATGAGACCTACTCAAAATCAGATATTGTAGTTTCAAGTATCCCTCGATTTATTATGGCTGAAAGTTTTAAAGTCCCCAAAAAAAAATTGGAAAACCCCATGGAGAAACCCAAGCCTACTAAATTCTATATACTTGAGCTATCCAAAGTGGAGAACGCCAACGTCGTGGATTTTATAAATTTGATTTCATTTATAAATTTAAAGACAAGGCTTGTGAGGTTTGCGGATAAGCTGGTAGGAGGTTTTTGATTTCCTAAAATCCAATTTCCTTTTCCAATTTTCTTCAAATAAGAACATATCTCTCTCTCTCTCCTTGGCTCTTTTTGCAAACTCGTAGTAGGCGCAGACTATACGAAGGAAAATACAGATGTCTAAGACACAAGCACCAGAAATTGGCTAAACATACTTTGACAAAGTTTAATCAAAACAACCAATTCAATTTTTTTTGTTACTTAGCAAAGTCTGGAAAGAGAGGGTTGTGTATTTTCATGTCTATGTTATTGACAAGGACCTCAAACTGTCAGGGTACAACTTACTGTACACGAGGCGGAAATTATATTTTCCTCAACTGTACCACATTCAAGGCTTAAATATCAATTTCCGCTTTACAAGTAGTTATCTAATCCAATTCATTAGAGATTATCAGTACGGGCGGAAGATCCGAACATTCACAAGAAAATTGTATTATGTGCTGCATTCTACAGCATGGCTCAACTTTTTTAACATGTACAGGCTACGAAATCAGTGGGATCGCTCTAAATTAATGAAGACACCAAACCAACTGTATATGCTCATATTACCTATTTAAATAGAATTTTATAGTACTATTTAATAATCAATGCCTATAGTTCCATATTTTTATGATCACAATAAGGCAAAACTTTTTTTTAACTATTTACTGAATAGCGTGGGTGGGGAAGCGGATCAGGATCGTGTGACATATCCTCCCTAATGCAGATGGAATAATAAGAAATCGTTTTCGGGGGAGTTCATGGAAGTTATTGAAAATTTAAAACCCTTTATTCAAAGGATAAAGACATCAACTGCATAATTGATAACCCATACTATTTATGACATGAACATGACACCTGGATTGTGATCCACATGGATGTGTCTTTACAACTGGGGAGGCACGTCTCACTCCCGTCTCCCTTACTCTGGATACTATTACACAAAGCAGCAGAAAGCAGTAGTAGTGAACTAACTAATACAACTGAAGCGATTTTCTAAAAATTATTATTATCTGTATGAACACCAATCCTAAGCATATCTGTCCCCGTTGAGATCATTTACTCTATAAATTAGCAAGTTAAAAAATTTACAATAAAATCCAAATAAATAATTCCAACTTTATTCGAACGTCATACCAAAAAAAATCCAAAAGCTACCATTTCCCACTCAACAGCAAAATGTTCACTACAGCTAAAAGGCTAATTATCAATTACAGAAATTTACGTTCAAAAGCTAAGATGTTCGGGTTCGAGACACACAAAGAAAAAACATTTTGTACCACAGAACTATGTAGGAGATGCCAGCACATATATTTTGCATTATGCATTACGTATACGGTCTACGTACGTGGAGACTTGTCGCTCCATAGATCAATAATCTGTTCCATTATAAATCTAATTGAAAGCTGTCCAAGTTATCAGGCCCTTCATCTTGTACAAGTCCACTCCATTCAAAATTACATCTCACTTTTTCAAACAAGTGCATTTCATATTAAATCATTACATCAGTGCTGAATGTACAAACCAATTACCTTCATCTAGCTTATTATATATTTTACTTTGAGTCGTAATACCACGGCCGTCCTCTTTTTTCACTATGAAACAGGTAGAATAGTAAAAAGAGGCAGGAAGGAATCCAGAAAGAGAGTACAAATCTCACACTGCCTACCGTCGACCTCGTATGATTTCTTGAAGCAAGAAAAGCTAAGCAATCGCAATCAGTCAGTCTATCTAGTCTACGAGTCTTCCTCAATCATCCACCTGAGGGATATAAAAGCTTTTTTTTTGTACCCACCTTAACCTAACATTGAAATTAAATTGATTTCAAAGCTTTTTAACCTACCTGCCTCCCATTATTATTACAATCACAATCATACAAAGACTCCCTTTTACGTATTATCATTATTACAACAATTACGGCCCACTTGTTACCTTTAACAACTTCTTCTCTTTCTTTTTTTACACACCCCTCGAAGAATAGGAGAACCATGGCTGGATTCCCCAGAGACAGAAGCCAACTATTGCTGAACAATGAACGTGCTAAGTCAGTTTACAATCATAGTCCATTGTTGTCTTAATGGAGCCATCAATCCAATTCACATGGTCCTAATAATCCCGATACTGATCAGGTCGAAAATCAGCAGAAGTAATCTGCTACTGCCATAACATTTATACTCAAGCACTTTAAGGCTAAACTCTTCCATTAATTTATCAATTTTTTTATCACCCCTCCTCAGCCCTAATTTTATTACCCACTGCTAACTAACTCAACTACGTCGTTATCCTTCAACCCTTTACGTGATGGTATTTTATGGCCATTTTCTAATCGTCCTATTAAATTTTATATTCCGTTATTATACTGATATCCATTAGTTCATTTATTTCTCAATCTCAATGCATTTGTAATAGCTCTCGAGGAGTTAAAGGGCAGTAAATACCTTTTTAATGGGTTAACCAGCCTCCAATTTCCCACTGTCAGCCCTCATCAATTATTAAAGAGTTTGGGTTCATTAAAAAATTAGAATATGCTGTTTAATTGATTTTGATTTCATGACGAGGGGTAGCTTGATAAATTGAGACGTTGACGTGGGTAATTAGAGCATCCCATTTTCATTGAGTAATTCAATATTTATACAGACTGAAATGCGTTCGTATATGCCCATACTGAAATCTTAAGTCTTCCATAATGATGCTATAAGCTCAGCTCATAAGGATGATCAAGATTGATTAGAAACTAAATAGACTTATTATACATATAAATTACAAGCTCCAGCTCATTCTCGATGTTTGTAAGGAGCATCCGGGCTTTAAATATCATACAATGGCATCAATAGGGCTAATGAAATGTTCAATCTGGCTAATAAAGGAACCTGATGCATTACAGTCCACATTGTATATTATTTCTAAACACAAGAGGTAAGTGAAGAAGGCGAGGAAAGGGTTTACTAAGGAAATCTAGGTCGGCTGGGAAAAAATAGACAATACCCGAGCTTCGGTAGGTGTTTCCACCTTTAAAAATAATTCCCCTCGTATTCACTTAGACACAAAGGAGATAAGAGAGGTTGAATAAAAATTATAAGATAGAGCCCTTTAATTACAATCGATTAGGGCAATTAGCCCCAAGCAAAGGGGACCGCTTATGGCTTATACCATTTCTCCACATAATATGTCATACATACACAGCAACTCAATTCTCTATCATCAAGTTTTTAAAGCTTTTTTTATTATCATTCTAATATCATTCTCTGTCAATGAACTTGCATCATCGCCACTACCACCACCATCACACGACAACTAAAAACACATACACAATCCTATCGGGCTGGATGATCAAAAAACGGGCGAATTCATTCAGCTGTGGAAATTTTAAAATATTAAATACACATGAAGGAAAAAACGGCTATAAAAGCAGAGGAAATCCCATGTCTCTCTCCGCATCCCCGTTTTCCTCACTGTTGAGTGGGTATAATGTTTTCGGGAGTGAAGTAATGGCGGATGAGGAAGATGGGAAACCAATCCGGTGTGACAATTGACAAAAGGACCCGAGAACTTTAAAATGAATGAAATCTCCTCGACTCCCTAACTAACTAGCCCGATGTATAAAACTATGTCCGACATGAATGTTTGTATTGAAAACAAACACTTTGAATTCACTGGAACTCCGGAGGACTCAAAAGCTTCAAGCGCTAATAGTATTACATGGCAACCGGATTCTTGATAGATGAACTCCATCCCGTAGTTGAAACGCACTGCTACCAGTCAAACACAGAAATGCTACTTCGCAGTTGGCCATTAGTTCTCTCTAATCCCTTGGTTTATCAATTCACATTTAAATTGATCTTGTACATATGTTTTAGTACATTTAATGTCATCCCTTTTTTTTAGAAATAATACCACCCCGTACCCCTGCCTGTATAAACTCGCACACATCATAAAGAGGGATTAATGACATTGTGCCAGACTGTAGATAGACTCATACACAAATACAACCGTTTTCATTTATAATAACAGATCGGACAGGGTCGAGTTTGGATTAAAAGTTGAATCAATTTCCCCTGCCCGTTCCTCTCAAAAGTTGAATCCTTAAAAGTCCCTGAGGACGTTTAATTAAAATGGAATTACACTTTGTAAGTTTGTACTCAATGCATTTTAAAAGGAGCTAACAATATAGAGCTTCAATAATTTAAATAGTACAAGTTTGATTTTTTCATACGGTCGGTGGAAGAAAAGGCTTAAAAAATTCGGTATTTCTGTAAGAAAATGAATATAAAAGACCTCCAGTTCCTTCTATAATATCCCTCACCCATTGTTACCCGTGTTCAGGAGTATTCTTATGCAGTGTGTGTGTGTGTGTAGTGGCACTGGCACGATCACAAGATGTTAACAATGAGTCGGCGGCAGAGAGAGAGAGGGAAAAAGAAATGAGCCACTTTGGGCCATAATATACTTGAGATTTGAGAGAGGTATGACAAACGGATTAAAAAGACTGAGTTTCTCAAACATATCTTATAAGGCTTAATACACCCCTAAATATAATACGACCTAATACTAAGAAAAGGTGTCCATTCAAGAACAACTGATTGAGAATGAGAGGGTTTTGAAATTAGGCCGACAGCATTTGTTGCCCATACAACTTTTCTCGTAATAAGCCTTATCCATATAGTAGATGATGAAAGGAACCAAGTCCAGTCGGCTGTAATAATGAGTAATGGTAAAGGAGTTTTCTCGTAATTCAATATCCCTGTTAGTTGTTGTATTATTCCGAAGTTTTTCTCAAACTTAAAGATTTCTCGATCATTCCTTTTCCTCAATATACAAAAGTTCCAGTCTTTTTCCACCCATTTTTTCGTCTTGCAATATTCGTTGAAGAGAATTTGGGAGGAAAAGAGATTGAGAAATTGGAAGTTCGTTTGGAATGATTAGCCGGTCAAACCTCAGACAAATTGAGATCAAAGATGGGTTCCTATTCTCTCTCTCAAGAGTCTCAAGTAGCTCGGAAGGAGAGGAACATTGAATTGCCATTTGCCCTATTGTCCACACAAGGAAACTTTGTTAGGATGTGGACAGTTGAAGTTGTGAGGAATTGGTCTGTGACATTTTCGAGTATTTGTTTGTTATTATTACATTACACTCTATTGCCACTCGAATCTAATCTAGAATCTCAAATCTAGACCATTATATTATATCCCACTTCAATTTGGGAGAAAACTCCAGAAGCCTTTAGCTTTTATCATAGGTTGCAGTAGATACAAAATGCTTTCATATACCTTTGCCCTATTTGGCCCAAAGGCAGTCCAACGGCTGGATTTGTCACATTTTCTTTGGTCGTGATCTTAATCATGATCTCTATTATTTCTATTATCCACCATTTTACCTCGTTTATTTTTTTCAGAGAGACCAGCCGGCTTTTTTTTCTTTACTATCTGGGTGGAATATCTTTGAGTAGTTTGAAGGACGTGAAGGCATTGTTACATTTAAATGCCAATCTAGCGTGATTATTACTTAATCACTTTCATAATATCAATTAAAAGAGATAAATTGTCTTGAGAGAACTGGAGAGAACGCTTCCAGTTCCAAGTATTTACCAATTGGAAAGTTATGGACAGGAGTGAGCTTTAGAAATGTAGAAATTGCCTAATTCTAAGTTCATCAGCTCATATTTACGAGAGAGAGTTTACAGTCTCTGATGGGAAAAGGAATTATAATTAAACTCCAATAGAAAGGGTAAATAAGATTAAAACTCAATTAAAACGAAAACATATAGACTCATCTCATTAACGTTTTAATTAAATCATGTCTACCTTATTTGAGTTTGAATCTCTAAATTCCAGGAATGTTCGTTTGAATTTAAATCAACTCCAAAGTCACAAGGTTTATAATGCATATGAAATAACATAAAAGCATATAACATTCTGTACTAGTACAAGTTATTAAATATAAAAGCACTGTATTGGCTAAATGATATTGTTAAATGTGATCAAAGTGAGTAATCCCTTTTCTATCCTGTTCACTCGGATCATGTCCTAAATTCTAAGCCCACTGAGTCGCTTTCCAATTAGACTAAAATAGTTGTTAACAATTTAAGGCTATATATGACTACTACGTTTCTGACCTGTTGGCTTTGGCTTTTATTTCTCAGTCAAATTAATAAATGTTGTAGCTACCAAAGCCTTTTGGATTAAGTTTTAACAAAGCTTTATTAAAACTTTCCAAGATTGTGTCGAAATCTGAAAGGGATCTTGGAACTGAAAATCCTCTTGCAAGACAAATACATGGCTTTAGTGCAAATAAGGCTGTTACTATGAGTGCTGAAGTCTTTGCAAGCTATACTGTGCAAACTGCAAAGAATATTTCCAAAAAACCTTCAGAAGGTAACGTTCCAAGTCTCATCCCCTCATCTCAAACTACGACACTCAGAGCATAAAGTTTATAAACTCACAAGGCAGGGTATATAGGAAGTGCAAAGACCTAAATAAATTAATTACAGAGACTTCTAATACCCAAGCTAACAAGCTTTAATGTCCATCATGTTAGCTTTACACTCAGAACTCAAAACTCTACCCTTTCTCTCAGCTCAATGAAGCCTATATAACCAGTCCATCCATCTAGACAGTATAAATCATAGGAGTTTAAGCTTGTGAATCTTATTTAATCTGAAATTAATTGAATGCTAAAATGATTTAGCCTCTCTACCAGCGCACGACCGAGAGAGATTCTACCAACTTTGTACACACCATGTACTAGGACTTATGGATCAATTAAGTCTAAATTTAAGAGCAATTAGTAAGCCTGCTTCTATCTTCATTCAAACCCGTCCCAAAATTAATGATCCTTACAATCCTTACCTTCTATCTGCCATAAACTTTTTAAAAGCCCCTAATTTAGCAAATACATAGATCCTATACACCTAGTATGGCTGCACTTTTTTTCTTCTCCTAAATTATTATTTATTAATCCTTTCGTAAGGAAGAACCTTCCGAGAGTTCCAATTGTGACATTCCCATGGTAAACACTGCTGCTGTCGGCCATCCAATTTAAGAATGTAATCCTTAGATTTCGCAATCCAGTCGGCATTCCACATCGCACTTTTATACAAAGGCAAAGTGATTAAACTTCATTTAATTATCTATCCATCAAAAACCCATCAAGTCCCCATCCTCCTTTTGTATTCCTTTTTAAATTGAATGTTTTTTCTCTGGCATTTTAATATTCAATACCCTAGAGGGGGATGCGATTCCTTGTCTGTTTCTGCACTAGGTATATGTGAGTGCATGCATGTTTGTGTATGGAGGAATAATTTAATGCTGAACTCAGCTAAACTCATTTCCAAGCTATATGAGACCTAAAGGGACAAATCTAATCAGGTAGAGTAAATTGAAAAGATTAGTTTTGACACTGAATAATAATGATATCAAAAACTGAGTTTTCATATTCATAATTTACTCGCACTTCAAACCTCCTTGCCAACCTATCGTATAACTCCATCTCCTCTCAAATTGACTCGTCTAAATTTCTCAATCTTCCCTCAGGCTTTAAACGCTTGATAACAATGACACTCATCACCCTCAAATACAAAGCTTGCCCCATCCTATCATCTTCTACACACTACACACCTCCTTCAAAGCCTAGAAGATGAGAGACTCTATCATCAAGGCTGGAAATGGTGTGTAATAAAAATGAAAATAATATTATTTGTCCCAAATTGTCCATCCTCTGTAGAAAGATTACCCATTGGGAAGGGGAGACACGAGTGAATCCAATGAGAGATGTGAGATGAGAGGGGGTATCATCATTATTCGGATGAGTTCATCCCATTTCCTCATATCAAATGGTATTAGTTCAGCTTGACAGATTTCTAAATTCTATTTCAAGCTCACAGAGCAAAAATGACACTACTTGTCCCTGAGAAGAATATCACATTATCGCCCATTCTCCCCGACCTAAGGATTGTAATAAATCTAAAAAGATACCATTTTCCATCACAATCGCTATTTCAATTCAACAACTTAATGCTTTTATACACATCCATCTCTCTTTGTAGACCAGCCCAGCTAAATACAGAGCTTCATCGTCTGTGTGTATGACGAGACGAGGGTAAGCGTTAGGTATGAATACTGCAATGATCATTTAGATAATGTGATCCTCAGGGTGGATTTCCCTCAATGTCTGGGGAGATGTGCCGATCTTGTTAGGTTAGCCTAAGTAAGGGATATTAGTGGCAGAAGATAAGGAAGAATTTTTTGATCAGGCTTATCCTCATGAAGCTTAAGCCCTTAAATCGAAAATCCCATCTGAATTTGGGAAATGGAAGAAAGTGTAATTTTTCGTGGGAACTTGCTGATGATCCGGATAAACCAAGCCGGGAGAATCTAGTCACCCTTACCAATCTAACCTACCATATACTAAAGATAGTGTTTTCATGGAGTGTCTTTCAGTAGTTCCAGTATGGAGGGATATGTGCGTGGCTTATCTTTCACTTAGGATGTTACGATACTCTCGCGCCCTGTACATACGGTGGTGGTGAGCCGTGAAAAGCCTCAGCACTTGAGCATTAGTAGATCTACACTAGGTAATAGACCGAGCTATCATCATCCCATTTACTTCCAATAACTGTGGGAAACCTGCCAAATGTGGCCAAAATGCTCTTTTATCTCTTTCCCGACAAGTCTGACAACATTCGACCGAAAGAGAACAAGAGCCCTAACCGCCAAACCGAGATAGTCATCCCCATCGCCAAGCCGTGTTCCCAAATTCAGTAAACTCTTATAATATGCCTTTAGTCCGGAGGACTCGGGGCATTGAAATGTCACACAGGGGCTTATTTTTGATAGCTGGACGATTAATTAATGCCTATTTTACGCTTTCAATTTACTTAATCATGTAGAAATTATTTTAGCCATCCTGCATAATCCCGAGCATAATAAGAGGAGCTGGAATCCAAGCAAACTACTTTAAATTCAATTGAGGCTTTCTAATTACCCATTAAGGATTTAGAATTACTTTTCGAACAGATTCCAAGCTTACTTACAAAGGATAGCCTAACCTACAACCAATCCATAATTTAAATACCCACTTGTGGGTACAAAGACCCATGTACTACGTCCGCAAGCGGTTATGTACCTCACATATTATTATACAAGGGAAACAAGGGCAATAACTCATAACTCAGGACTTAAATGTAAGCGACCTATTTCCATCAAATCGAAATGACCGAACTCAGTGGTCGGTGAGAAGTGTTTCGGGTTACAAACTAATGAAGAAGGCGTGTGGATAATGGCATTAAAAGCCCATTTGTTTTCGCGTGATTCCGTCTTCCACTTCCATAAATCCGTATTATTAAATCCTTTCTTGGACTATGTACTTTAGTTCCTGGGAAAGCAAGCGCCAAATGACTGCTTATTAATTTCCACAGAGTCTCAGAGTTTACAGAAAACTCAGGTAGGGAAATAATCCTAGTTTTAAACTTAACAAAACCATCCAGCCTACCTACAATATTTCTTATAGTCTTAAAATATCGAGAATGAGGGAATTACCCCAAGAACATATTTTATAACTCCGTAATTCAGGAATGCATACCGCTGATTATCCGAAATAAATAGAATACACCTAAAATGTCCATTAAACCCGAGACAGGCCCAAGCTCCAGAATGTCTCGGGATCAAGGAAATGGAAAGGCTCTTGCGAAGCACACGCGAGTTAATGAATGCATGCTTGTTGAGTAAGATAATAGAATTTGTATATCCATATATAGTTGCTTATACGATTAGGCTCTTAAATAATATGCATAGTCCAAACTACAGTTGATAACCTAGGCTGAGTAATCTAATATTATTTCTCACCACTTTCTACATGGATTAGGAAAGGAAATAAATAAAGTTCCACTCAAGCCTCAAGTGGATTATACGAACTGTAAAAAGACCCATAAAGAACTACTTTATCATAACAGGGAATTAAGGGGAACCGATAATTAAATTAATCGTGATATCCCCCCACACAACACGCCATTTCCTTACAGACGCTAGAAAGAGAGTCAAACGTTAATTTATTCCTCGTTCACCTCCCGCCGTTCCTTTCTTTTTGGATTACTTGAGGAGCTCAGGATTTCCAATACTTTCTTCAAGATTTTACTATTTTATTCATGCCTAATTAAACTAGGAAATTATGCACCAAAATAGAAGAGAATTTTTTTAATAGTAAAGCAAACATTTATAACACTACGCTGAGTTCAAGTTGCCAACATTTCTTGACGGATTGAGACTGATTCGATTCTATAATGCGTTAAAAGCTGTAGTTATTTCGACCCATAGAGTTAAAGCTAGTGATTTGCAGTAACACACAGCTAATGTCCGCATGATTTTCACTACTCGATTGATTTAGAAAGCTGTGTTCTTTTCTCTCGGACTTCCTGTTCAAATTACGGGTGGCGGTGTTCTCAACCCGAGGTGGAAATTAGGTCTGGGTTGGTGGGCAAATAATATCAGATATTTTCTTACTAAATACTGAATGATATAGGGGAATACTTTTGGGTTGTAATAGGAAGTAATATTTTTGTGCCCTTTATTACTCAAATTGGAGGCAACATGTAATAAATAAGGATTTTTACGGGGAGGAAAGCAGTTTGCGTGTGTGTGTGTGTGTGGGTGCAAAAAAACGGGTAAATGTATTTGACTTTTTGTACACAAATTGTGTAGTATTGTATGGGTTCTGTTGTAGACCAGTCTCGATCTGAAAAAGTCAAGCCATCAGGTAGACAGACGTGTGCATACCACCAAGAAAGAGACTCAAAAGACCTGACTCGAAGGGATAAGAATAAGAGAGAAACACATATGGGATTTTAGAATCGTTGAGCATAATAGTTCTACAGTTTCAAGGTGGTACAAGGAACAGGAGTATGCTTGCATGAATGCATGTAACTTTTTGATTAATAAGTTGGATTCAACTAGAAAGATTTATCAACACGCCAAATCTCATTTGAAGCCGGTGTGCAATTTACGGCATAATTACCCCCCACTCAACTTGCTGAAACTCATAGAACAACAACAAATTTTTCCGTCGAAGTCGACAACTGACATGCAGTTTAAGTGCTCTTGTTTTCATCTATAATTCCCCACCAGGAGTATGTGCATCGTACTCTTATATATTTAGATAAGCATAATAGACATTGTGCATTCCTTACTAAAAATTGCATATTCACGAGATGAAGCGCCCGAGCCTACAATTAATTTCCAGACCACCGGAGCACCCTACCTACGACATATGAGCCCAAGTGTGGCTCACAGGTAGGTAAATCAGTCAGTGGAATTAGAATTGAATTATATTTATTAAGATTTCTATAAACAACGACTGGATCATTAGTGGTCTAACTAGGGTATTGTTTATGCCACTCTCTGGCCTTATCCTCGTCCTCGGAGTTTAGAAGCAAGGCGCCGGGTATGGACTTAGGGTTACGTTGCATCCGTATGTGCATTGAATGAATACGATCATTAGCATGTGCAGGTATAATACACTCCAAAAACATCATAAATATGAACCCAGTCCACTTAGTTAAGTTAAAGTAAACGGAGTCCATTATTACAAGGTATTATATTATTATTATTCCAGGCCATACGCCAAGTAGTGTGTGGATGGCGAGTGGTGGTGGTTCAGACGAAAGAAAAATTATGGAAATGATTACTACGGAAAGCTGCCCCACCTTTTATGGGAAAATAATAGGCTGAAACAAATCCCGATGCTGGATATCTGACTTATAAGAGGAAGTATTAGGGACGGGGGAAATGAAATGAAACGGGCCGTTTTCGGTCAGCACACGCGAAATAAATTAACTCTACATGCACTTACTATTTAATAAAATTATATAGGCCAGCCCTTAAATGAAGTCTTTGATTACCCTGGCTAAAGAAATTCATAAGTGGGGATGTAAATTACTGTAAATAAGGATATTCATCGGTCCTTACCTGCACTCGAACTTCTGGTAGGTTGACCTTCATGGCCAGTTCCTCCCTGGAGTAGACATCCGGGTAGTGTGACTTTTCAAAAGCCCGTTCCAGTTCATGAAGTTGGTAGGTGGTAAATGTTGTCCGATTTCTCCGGTGCTTTTTCTTAGGCTCGCCAATAGAGTCGGCCCCACCGGGGGATGAGGGGGAGGGGTGGTCTCCCTCGTGGTCGTGGTCACCGTCTTCAATAGCTTCATGGTCGGCATGATGAGGATGATTTTTATGATTGTGGTTGCTGTGATTATTATTGTTATTACTCATATAGGTCTGACCCCCACCATTGGCTAATCCATCACCCAGTCCAAAATCAGATGACGTATCTGAGCCCACAGAGCTGGGTCGAATTTTCGTCCCAATCCCCGGGTAATCTCCTGATTCATCTGTACAAGGGAAATTAAGCCAACTTACTTAGTAAATAAATCCAATAAGGAAGGGAGGAAATTGCAGTCTTTCCCTTTGCAAGAATTTGAACATTCAATTTACTTTGCCTTATCTCGTGTTAAAATGGATAACCTTCTCAGGTATTTCATATGGTGATAAACTTCCCTACATCCGTGAGGGACTTCACCCTTCAAGGTTTTAGATATGTTCATGCGGGTAATAATACCTTGTGAGAAAGTTTCTTGTTTAAAAATACAAATTAAAATCTGCCAGAGGATCAGATAAACCTTCTTAATAATACTGTGGCATTGGCTATCACTTTGTCGAATCTTGGGCTCAATGATCAACTACCTTGAGAGTTGTCATCATTTATGAAACGATAATATAACACAGCAATGGGACAGTTAGGCTATTTACAACAACAATCGCGCACAGGATTGAGCCGTAGGTCAGAATATATATTTTCCCCTATCCTTTGCTAACAACTAAAACTAATTTAGAATTCTTTACCAAAGTTTTCACGCCTTGCCTCTTCCATGAAGGAAAAAAATTAATTATACATAGTTAGGATCCGCAGGGGCAAAACTTTTAGCTTGGGACAACTGTCGCCATTTATAAATGTATGTGAAAGTAACAAAAGGTCCACCATGTTTTGAAGCCAATCATTTAGTTTTCTTATCAGATTCGCCATCAAGTAATTAACGGCTTTGTCCCTCTTATAATTTACCTTTCGCCGGAGTAAATAAAAAAACAGGGAAAAAATTTGCTCTATCAGAAATAGTAATTACTTTTTTTATGATGTTTTCAATCCAACCCTTGTGAAAACTGTGTTATAAAATTCAGGTAAGGAGTTAACCAGGGAAATGTGCCTGTTTTTCGGTTCAAGCAGTTCTTATTAAGTTTTCTAAGTCTCATTACCTTAGCATTAGCCTCCGACACCCTAAAGTAGATTATAGTTTCCACTCTTTGGCCCATGCCAATCAAAAAATATCATGCTGACCGTTTCCCTCAGCTTTAAGTTTATGAATAAACTAAAGATTATGATCAGGCAATATACTGATAAACCCAAGCAGTTTAAACACCTAAAACAGCAGCAATCCGAAATGCACCAGCAAAGCCCCCTCCAAACCCGGAAAAGTGTGGATTCATATTTTTTATATTCAATCAATATTTTCCAAATACACTTTGAACTTTGAACACGTTTTTTGCATGCATAAGAAAGAAAGGTTTGCATGAAGAGACGTATCCCAATCAGGTTGGACATCCAGAATACAAAAATATACGCAAATACAACATGTAGACAATTAGAAAACACGAATCCATAACCCATATCGTCCTCATAAGTCAATATTAGTCCTGCTGATTTGATCACGAAGCCTTCAATCCTTTTGCATATCAACTTCTCGATACCTGACAATGAATTGTACGTTTCCCCCCGAGTGGAATACATTTATTTCATTTTAAATATCTACTCTACCAATTACCCATGACACAATGTACACAATACCTTTGGCTTCCTCTTCTCCTCCATGTCTATTGCATAGTTTCATTAAGCCAGACACTACATCACAACAATATAAAAGCCTGCCTTTTTTTCTTCGTCATAATCCTGCTATGCAAATATACTAGAAAAAATATCTAACAAATGGAGACTAATGTAATCTAGAGAGATGGCTATCAGTGTCCACTTTACCAAGAGGGGGAAATCAGGCATGCAATCCTCTCATGGAAATTTAATGCAATCCATTCTGCTAATCATGACACGTGCTATGTGCAATGGCATATGCATATCGTTCTTCATGTTCCATGACTATTGGTTCAATCAACTGGCTTAAAATTCAAATCACTCGGATGTTCCACGACCTCGAGTAGTGTACAAGATTACTGGTAGTAAAAAAGTATTTGAGTACTACCTTACTTTAAAGACTTGGCATTTAAATTAAAAATTTGCGTTGAATGAGACGAAAATGTTCCCCAAGTGTTTCCTTGTACTACAAGACAAGGTAGGGTACGGGTTAGATTTAAAATTTGAAATTTTTGAAAGAAAAACAAGGGATTATAAAGCCCTTAAATGGAAAAGGTGATGGAGCATAAAGAAAAGACGTGAAGGATTGAAGTCCTCGTCAATTAGTTGAAGCAAATTACAAACAGTCTCTGTCTCAATGTCCACTCTTAGTCAACTGTGTAATGGGACTTGTCAATCAGTATGGACTCTCATGGCTGATTAAGCCTATTGAACATGAGCCTTCGGGACCTCTACTCCCTCGACTGTGTTTTCTGTGTCTACTCGAAAGTCTTGGAAGAAATGACGGCAGAGCGTTGAGCTCACAAAGAACCACTTTTAGCAAAAACGTAAGACAGCAGATAATGATCAGCAGGATGTTTAAGAAGCTCTGAGAAATGGAATTATAATGGACAGACAGCACTAGACACATGAATGTAAAAAGGCGTCAAAACCGTCCCCCCAAGCATTTACCATCGGAGAGGATCCGACCAGAAACTTGCCAACCCATCAGACAATCATCAAATCAAATGGATGAACTTGTTTAATTGCGTTAACCGTTTTTGAACTCGAGATAGCCCTATGGGCTACTGCCTATTATTTCTCATGATATGAATCACTCCTTCCATATACTCCTCGATTGGCATGGGCCTGACTCTATTGTCCAGATTTTTAATCATTGACAGCCGAAGGTAAAATATTATTGTTATTAAGATGATTCCTTTGAAAGATTTTTTTCTGAAGCTCCTGATGAGAGCCTCCAGTAGGGCACTTACAACAGTTACAACTTCGTAAGTAATTTTTAGACTTGGACGATGCTACTGCCTACAGCGGTGCTACAAGAGTATGTGCCCTGAGGTACATACAAACGACTTGAGAGGCAATTCATTTAATAATGAATAAGCCACATGCTCTACACTCATTCCCTTTTATTCTCGTGCATTTATAAACTTTATCCCGAGAGAAGATCTCGGTGCCACACGCTCAGTTAATTAATGCGACTTTAATTAAGACCTCATTACACACCTGCTACCTGCTACCAACTTTTTAAGTAACAGCATTATACACCATAACATCATTATACAGTAACACTCTGCCTGATTGGAAATAAAGCCCCCCTGCCATTTCTAATCTTCGTCTCAGCCCCGTTTCTTACAAGGAAAGGAACTCCTAGGATCCAGTCCCCCTCAATGATTGCCATGATGAACCCTTAAAGTCTTCCCTTAATAACCTGTCAATATTTCCTTATCTCATTAACCTTTCCCTTACTAAAGAACTCCTTAATTTTTACATTGCTTCAATGGGAAATATTTTAATACATGAAATGTTGTATTGTCATCCCTGTACTTATACCCTTACTGTACCCTTTTAAAAACAGTCTTTCCTAAATGCTGAACTTCATATGGACATTTAAGAGTAAAAACTCTTACCTGCGGATAAATCCGATGAGTTGAGTTCTTTGATTGCCCTCTTGACACCCCGCCGAGGCTCATCACTCGTGTCACTGCCTCCCCGGCTAGTGGCATTAATATATTCATAATTAGTTAAATTCATTGTCCCGGACTTACAAGAAATGTCACCACGGAAGTCTGTTTGATGACCTTCCTCACTTGACACAGCACCCTCGTCACTTAAACTACCACCGATCCTCCGATTCCCTTCAGATTTCTCATGATTATTGTTATTGGCCAGGTGATTAAAGTTAAGATAATGGTGATGGGGATGATGATGGTGAAGTGAGTGGAGGAGGTTATAGTGGGCTAGGCTACTATTAGGACTGTGTCTCCCGATTCCGACACTCTTATCCCCCTTGATTCCAAGGATTGAGTCAATGGAGTGGGAACCTGAGACAGTACCGGCTGCGGCTGCAGCCGCAGCGATGGCCGCAGCGGTTGCGGAAATGTTCCCGTGTGAATTGGAATCAGGACTAGTGCTAGACAAAGGGGATTTAATCGACTTAATTTCCGACTCACGCTCAGCAATTGCTGGGCTTGTACTTGTAACACTGTCAACTGCCATGACCAAAGGTCAGTCCCAGGGGCTTTGTAAGGGGCGCAATGACTTCAGAAACTGTTGAGTACTCGGTGTCAAATTGACCCGGCGTAGAACGGCTTAGCTATTGTAGTCTGAGATGAGACAGGTGAGGTTGTGCTTTGAGTCTCAACTTGGACGGTTTCGTGGGCTCTGAACTTTCCACAAGATTGACAGAAGGAGTCTGATTGAGAATTGGCACGAGGATGGATATATATGAAGTAGTTGGTGTTGTTGGTGTTGGATGATGATGTGAAGTGTATTTAAGGAATGAGACGGGGAATAAAGGAATCGCTTTGTAATATTACGGAATGATGAGGAAGAACAACTTTGCCAGTATGGTAAAGTGTAAAGAGGATTGGATGGGGCAAAGGTGGAGTTTTGAAAGGGAGGACGGCGCTTGACTACTTTACTTTGGCCAGCCCTCCTCTCGCTTTTATATCTAACACTTTTTTTTGTCGATTTCGGCAGATGAAGATGAATCTCCGGTTTTGTTCATTAAATAGCTTCGCCTTCATGTTTTTTTGTGCCAAGTGAGATCCAGCTTCTCCTATTTGTCTCGTTTGAATAAGAGCTCCCCCAACCATATCTGTGTCCATTGATTATCATAGAATACCTGGGATTTAGATTTGGGACGAAGGGTACTTATATTCAGCAGTGGGACTGGAGTGTATTATTAGTGGGGCTTTTAAGTGGCCTAACCAATCCTCTTGTGAACGACTGGGGTAAATCCTTTGCTCCTCTTATCTCATCTCATGGTGATTGCATATGTTCTCTTCAGATTCAATGCACCTATGGATTCCCTCGGATTTAGAATCACGAGATTAAAACACCTTGCCCGTTGTCGTCTTTTATATCAAAAGACTTTTTTTCATAAAGATTTTAATTGTCAATTCGGGATTTGCAAGCAGTTTAGTCCATAAAGGTGAAAGGATAGTTTTATGTTTGGGCCAAGATTTTGAAAAGGTTTGTACGAGGTTTTTAAAAGTGTTTCATTAATCAATGATTGGTTGTAATGTAATACAAGCCGATGAGTAATAAAAATGAGCTACAAATTAGTAAAAATATCAACATGCCACTTTAATTTACTTGAAACTTTAAAAAAAACAATTCTTATTGCCAAAATTATGAAACATAGTTATTACACAAGGGATGAAAATCGTATTTCTGTTAATAGCCAAAATTCCTGATTAGCTAGGCCCTTTTGATTCCCTAAGTGTAAAGCTATAAAGTGATTACTCGACAGGGCCGGGCTGATCAAGCGTCACTAGTCAGTGCAAGATCAAAGCTACGAGGTAAATAAAAAATTCATCAACTTGTCACTGTAGGATAACTTTATCATGACATGCAATCTTTATATTGCCTTAATGTACAACTTATTTTCTAAAAAAAACACCACCAATATATACGAAGCAGAAAATAAACTAATTTAGTACTAAAGACTACGTTATACTTTATGTACTATTACTGATTGATTTTTACCGAAGCTTTGAATATTTAATGTAGAGCTGAACATGAAGGACAGAGGATCCGAGTATAGTCCATAAGTCCTTGCATTAAAGAGGATTTCCTGATTATATTTGTTTATTATCCTCGGGGATAAATCGAAAAATTTAAACTTTCTTTTATCTAAGGCGTTTCTGACGGTGTCAGATTTGTTTGTCACTATTCTCAAAGTATTTCCCAGTTAGTGGGGGTTTAACTCAGAAAAGATTTTATCTTTTGAGGAATGTTGATTAATAGCATAAGGTCTTTATGGTTATTAAATGCCTAAAATATATTTTAATACAGAATAAGTCATACCTAGCATAAATAACTGGTGACCTAATTGACTAATTTTTCTTATCTTTTAAGCTCTCCTAAAGGTAAATTCCACCTGTGTAATTGACTGTTTTTACTACCCTGCATTCCATAGGGTAATTAGCGCTAGATCTAGTGACCAAATTTTACGAAAAATAGAGCAACCTTCGAAAGTATTTTACACTTTTACTCAAAATACCTAACAAATCAGGGACACCGTCTTGTTCCTTGATCCTTTAGTTGGGAATACAACTACAAGGAACAAATATTTTAAACTGAAAACAACCTAAAACTCATTCCAGCCAAATTGTATTGCATCTGCTGACTGTACAGGATTTTTTTAATCTACAATGGATTACTTACCTAAGGAGAAAGTTAATACTGACTGGATAAAAAGGCAGATGTCTAACCTAATTACAAACTACAAAACTACTTTGCATTTAATAACAGTCTAGAATCTAGCAAACAGCCAAAGGCTTGGATAAATGGACTGTTTATCAGATTTTAAACAGTAAACTGTCAACTCATCTATGGATGTAATTAGCTTTCTAGAATGGATTTGCAGTGTCGTACTACGACGTTATTAATTCCTCAAATCCCCTCGAACAAACTATTCTCCGTGACAAAGTAATGTACCGAATCCTTATTTATTTTCTCATTCTACACAAGCCTAATAGACTCGGAAATTTCAAACTTTGTTTCGTTTACTTAGCCAAGCCACCAGCACAAACTTCACAAGACTCACGCCCCTTGCTTTGTAACTTTCAGCATTTATTACGAATGGTCCCATCCCATAAAAAGTAAATCAAAACCTCGAAAACCCTCTACAAAACAACATCAAAAGCCCCGACCAGATTCCCTACGATTCTCTACCTCCCCAAAAGGCAATTTCGTCCCCAAGTAATGAAATAAAAAGTCAAAATCACTGTCAAAATATCCCTAAAAAATAGGTATTCCTCCCCATGTCATATGTCATTAAACTTTCAATCCTATCTCTGGAAAATTCCACACCCTCCTTATCCGAAAAAACAAAAACTTTCTAAAAAATAATAAAAAATAAAAATCCATACTGAATCCCACATGATCATCAATACGAACACTCAACTACTACGTGGAAAAGATTTTCATTGTCTATTTGATTGAGTTGAGTTCATGCAAAATAAAAACATCAATAAAACGTAGAGCTAAAGTAGCAGGGGAATCCAAACGTAAAACCTTTCTCTCTACAGGATTTAACTACATCTAAACCAAGCAAAATGTAACAACTCTTTTCATGGGGTTTTGATTTCTCCCCGAAACTTTTAGCATTTATAGAAATTGATATATGTAGTGTAAGTAATTAAATGACAGTAAGACCACATTTTGTCTTAACCAACCTAATTTA